>SRLM01000830.1:196572-309067 GCA_015708895.1 Populus ilicifolia | reverse complement strand
ACTTTAGTTAAGGAGTTATTGATAGTTTAAGTGCAAAATGATGACATAAAACCATGATAAAAATGCACTTTTGAGTACTAATCAACAACTAACGCCAAGCATCATTTTCCCACCAACACCACCCTTTCCATCGCTAGCACCACGTCACTTCATAGCCAGACCACCCTCATGATAGGATGGCGACTCCGTTAAGAAACACTTTTTCCAATTGGACTAAATTTTGCTTGTTTGACTGTTTACCTATTTGTTTTGGATTGTTTAATTTTAGCTCATATTTTCATTTGTTTAGCATTTTTATTTCTTGTTCATGCATAAGTACATCAGGTACATGTTAATACCCTCATGCATTTTGATTTCACAAGTAGCCCAATTCTAGGTTAGGCGGGGAGTAAAGGTCTATCTTATGACTTTTAATTGAGGTTTAGATTAGTGACAGATCTAACTATGAATTAAGTGTTTATTCGATAATGGCAATCACATTGTGCCCTAACCATTCCTTGTAAACCCTTATATTGCCTTCATGTAAAGCAGTCATTAGGCAATTTATAGACCTTTTCAAGACCAGGTAGAAAAGTTACCTATCATGTAATGGCTTAGAACCTTACCTTCGAGCATAGACTTGCTAAATATTCATGTTGTATGGGTATTTGTCATCTATACCTAATATGAATGTAGATACATGTGTATCCATACACATACATCCATTTATTATGAATAACATACATACATACATCATGTTAAAATATAGGTCCTCAAAGAGTCTACAACAACCGACCCTAAGCAAGAAACATAAAAGATGAATAGTGTGCTCACCATAACACCCATTTCCAAGAAGAGTTGGAGTCTCTGAAGGCAAGTATGGCTCGCCTCAGTAGCTTACTCGAGCAAACATTTAAAAATGCCTCTGATGAAGGTCCTTCCAACTAGCCTATTATTTTTGTTCAAACTCTAATAATGGCTTAGCCCAAGGAAAGAATAGGTGAATATGGTCAAAAGCCCCTATACAATCCAAAATTTATGCTGTCAGAATCACCGACACCAACCCCTACAGTTGTAAAAGCATTTGCCAATGAATCTCACAAAACAAAGTTGATTGATGGCATTGATAAAAATAAGATGGTGGCACTAGAAACCAGAATCAGAGCCATTAAAAGGGTTGATTTATATAACCCAATACGAGCAACATAAATGTTTTTGGTCCTAACTAGGGTTGTTTTGAAGAAATTTCATGTTCCTAAATTTATCAAATACATTAGAACACAATACCCCATGAATAATCTCAAATCCTACTACAACAAAATGGCATAAGTGGTGCACGATGAAAAGCTACTAATACACTTCTTTCAGGATAGTTTGAGTGGAGTAGCGTTGAAATGGTATATGAGGTTAGATAATACCAAGATCAACACATAAAAGGATCTTGTAAATGCTTTTATCAAGCAATACAAATATAATATGAATATTTCTCCTAATATAACCAACTTGTCCAATCTAGAGAAAAGGGACAAAGAAAACAAAAAGGAATATGCTTAAAGATGGAGAGATCTGGCTGCTTAGGTGCATCCCCCACTTTTGGACAAAGAAATGGTTACTCTATTTCCTAATAGGCTTCAGGCACCATACTACTTATATTGATGGGTAATTCGGCTCGATAATTCACTAATATTATAGTAATAGCTGAGCATATAAAGCAAATAGTCAGGAGTGGTAGAATTTCTGCACCTACTAAGAAAATGGGCTTCAAAAGGAAAAGAAAAGAAGTTGACCATGTTGATGGCGGATACAAGGGTAGGAAAAATAAATTTCAAAACTACCATACCCCATCCTAAATTGCTAACATCAATCTTAACTCTCCATTTCCTATAAGAAAACCTGAGCTTTAAATCAAGCACTAAAGAGTTTAAGAACAACTACCCCAATTATCACTACCTTTAAATGAGATGCGCCAAAAGCTATTGAGCATTGGGATTGTAGTTCTAAAATCATTCACGCCTCTATAACCACCTTACCCTAACTAGTACAAACTATATCTTACCGTGAATACCATGATGGCATTGCGGAACACAACATTCACACTTGCAATGCCTTTAAGAAGAAACTCATGCATTTGATAAAAGCTAGATGGATAACATTCAAAGAAACTCCAAACATGAGTACAAACCTCCTACTCAATATAGTAGATTAGTAATGCTAAATGCATGGGAAATCTGAAAGCTCTAATGGCTAAAAAAGATTACATGAATTTTTGAAAGATTTGAGTTTGCAAGGGTATCTATGGTTTTCTATCCATACCATTAAAGAAACATTTGCAAAAGCTTTTATAGGGAGGTTAGTTGAAAAGGAAGTGTAGCAGAGTTAGAAAATGTCGTCTACCCTTGTTAAGTCCAAAAATAATTGTCTTTGTTTGATCATGCTTGCAAAGTTATTTTGATTTTGACCTGTTTTAATCTTATTGATAATTTGGCTCATAATGCCATAAGACTTTCTTTGTAAAATCAGCCCTTCCTTTTAATAAGATTATATGTTTTCTAGTATTATTTTTTCTGTTTCATGTAATTAACATACTAAGCACACCTTTTACTCAAAGAACCACTACACCAAGAATGATTTGGTGTGTTTTTTTTCTTCAAAAACTATGCTTGATCTTATATTTTCAAAATGACTTTTGGGAAATTAAAGCTTAGTACAAAATATAAATTAAATTAGTGTTTGTTCTAACAAACAAGTTTTGTAAATTCAAGTGATATCTTAACCATGCATCTAAAAAACCTAAAGTGCGGCCTAAACACCATGAATCATCTTCAAAACTATGTTTTAGCTACATGAATAAAGAGAAACCGTTTTGCATATTCATTTGGGAGAAATCAAGGTTTACCAATTTTGAATGCATCTGATTGAAATGAGGAAAAAAAATCTTTGATAATCCTTTCATAAGGCTAAGAAATCCTCTATAATCTCCTGTTGAGGATAATGTGTTGTTTAGAAAAATAACATTGGTTAGAATCACACCCTATATTGGTGGCACGTGTAAGAAATACAAAAATCCTTAATGATTAAAAGTGCTCAAACAATACTAGGAGGACATGAAATAAAAACCTCAACGATTAAAGGTGCCCATAACAAAAGCTATGAGGGGCATGAAAAAGTCCAAAGAGTAAAAAATATTTAAGCACACCATTAAAAAAAACTAAAATGATAATGCTCAAAATCAAAAAAAAAACTCTGAAGCCTGTAGGGCACCGTTTTGTAAATCAATTTCAAGGTCCAGAAAATCCAAAAACAAAAAAGAGAGAGGTTGGGAAACAATTGTTGTTATCCTTTTTTGATTCTCCACACAAAAAAGAAGAAAATACAAAAAAGTAAAAAAAACAACATATTCAAAAGAAAACTAAAAAGCAATTGCAGTGAAAAGAGGATGTCAAAGCACCTAGAAAATGACTAAAAATTAATTAAGATGTTAAAAATACAAAGTCAGAAATTTGACAATATATTTTTGACTTATGAGAGCCTTATTGAAAATTCAATTTGATGAAGAAAATTCTAGAATTAGATGTTTATGGACTCAATTAAATTTTATTGAAGGTTTAATTGAATTTATAAAAGGTTTGATTGAAAGAAAAATTGATTAAGTCAATTTAGACTTTAATTGGAAGAAATTAAAGTTCATGGGTCAAATTATAATTTTAAAAGTTAATTTGGTTAAACCAGAGGCTTGTATAAGTATTAAAGTGTGATGACCAATTAAGGATTTGGTTGAAGAAATTCAAAACCAATGATCAAACTGGAAAAGACGTGTAACTATAAGGGCTAGAATTGACTAAATCATGGGTTAAATTGAAGAATCGCCCATGGCACTTTACCCTACGTCATAATTGGAAAGGGTAGGGTGCCTCTCTCTCCTTTTCCCTTCTATAAATACTAGAAGATTAGGAGAGAAAAGCGAGGGAGGTGGGTGAGGACATTGTTTTTTGAGTCGACGAGAGAACAATAAGAAAACAAAGATAGAGAGAAGAGAGAAAAGGACAAAGAACAAAAGGGACTCTGGGGAGAAAATTTTGAAGGGATAATATAAAAGTTTTTCAAGAGAGAAAGATTTTGGGAAGAGCTGGAAAAAAAAAAAAGACGAGATTTTAAAGAGAGGAAGAAAAGAAAAAAATAAATAGAGATAGGCAAGAGAGAAAAGGAAAAAAAACAAAATGTAAAAATAGAGAGAAAATAGAGAGAGAACTAAGGAAATTGAACAAAAAAGGAAGGAACATAAACCAAAAAAAAAACAAAAAAGAAGTAAATAAGAAAAGGAAATAGAGGAAAAACACCTATTATTCTGCCATCGTTCTTCTTCTCACCACCACAAACCATGATCAATCTTCCCCCACCCTCCTCCTCCTCCTTCTTTTTCTGCTTCATCCCCCTACCAGCTCTATTATTTTACTAATAAACAATGGAGAATGAATTATAATTCACTTTCCACTTCTCTCATAGCATACAAATAGTAGAAAGCCATTGTTCTTTTGCTGGATCAGCGCCAATCAAGTTTAAAATATTTGGGTTGGGTTTAGCTCAGTTTTCCATGAGAAAATTATGATAGGCTAAAATCAGTCTAACCCATCTTTTGGTCAATGCTAGCCCAGTGCTCTTTTAGGCCAAACCCGACCTAGTTTCTTTTAGGTTGAATGTCGCCCCAACTAGGGAGGGCTCAACCCATATATTTAGGCTAACCCATTCCTTTATATATTCATAATATAATAATATTATTATATAATATTAAATATTAAAAAATATTAAAAAAACCTTTTAAAAAATGCGTGATTTCTTACAAGTTTTTCTATTATTTTTTATTAATATCAGTTTTTATTTTTATACTATAAAAATACAAATCTGGTATTAAAATATCCAATTTTTTCCAAAACATTATATAAAATAACAAAAAAAATATCTTATTTTCTTGCATATGACCAAGTCTCTCAAAGATTATATATATATATTATTTTCATACATAAAAAAAATTCAAAAAATATATTTTAACATATATTTTGGACTTTAATAACCAGTTTATTAAAGTCACGAGAACTAGGCAAATATTTTAAAAATACCAAAATTATTTAGTTTTTTTTTAATATCTAGGATTGCGAACTTATATATAAAACATATTCCTGATATTAAAAAAAGTAGTTTTTTTAATAGTGTTAGAATGGTTAGGTAGACCAACAATTAGAAAACACAATATTAGATAATTAAACTTTAGATAGACCAACAATTAGAAAACACAATAACACCCTAGCATATATTAGATAATTAAACAATGTAACTTACCGTAGATAAGGTGTATTTTGGATGATAATACCTTACTTTTATGCAATTAATCCCTATACCCGATCTCTAAGACCAGTTAAGGTTCCTAATGATCAAGATACTAGATGGCAACTCCCATTCCCTATATATAGTGATAAAAGACAAGAATTTCTTATCTCCCCTCATTTTCCTGATTTAACCATAACCCGAGAGTGGATTATAGTTCCAATTCCGCACACGTGCGACAACAAGCACTAGCAATCCTTAGTCTTAAAATCCCTTAAACATCTTTTAAGCCAATAAATATATTTTTTTCTTCATAACCAAGAACCTAAGCGTATGTTACATGTTCAATCAAGCCCTTTCTTATCAAAGGCGAGCAATTTGGATTGTGATGCAATGCTTTTTCATGCAAAACAAGCTCCATTATCTATATAAACAAAATGAATGCTTCAAAGATTGGTTCTTTGAAACTCTTAGATTGAATCTGTAACCCATTTTGACTACCCAAACATTATTTCATATTTTCACCAAAATCAAAACAAAAAAATTTCAATACATATCCAAAACCATCCATGAGAATCACTTTAATTATTTTCAAAACATGTTTGCTTTAAGCCCATATCAAATGAGAGAAAAATATTTATCTAAAAATATGTTACATTTCTAAAGAAGTTCAAGAACCAAAAATTAACATCTAAATAGAACCTGAGCTTAAAGCTATAACATTGAATGTTTAGCCTGAATGTTTGATAAAAATAAGAATTATGTAAATATAATAGGACATATCATGCAATATGGGCTTCTCATGGAAACTAAAAATGATGAGTTATTTATACTTGATGGGTCTACTAATTACATGAAACCAATATCTGATATTGATTTTAAAATTAACTTGAAGCCATAAAATCTAAAATAGATTTCATGTATACCAACTAGGTATAGATTAGTTAATATACCTAAAAGGATAAAACTTATTAGATGTAAATAAGTAATTTAAAAAAAAATAACATGAATGAAAATATACAAATGTGTAAAACTAGATTAGTTGCTGAAGGTTATAAAGAAAGAAAAATATCAAAATCTGTCAAAAGGAGATAATGAAAGATTGTATCTGGGACTTTCTTGCAGATTTAGATAATGTGTTTGATAAAGTTCAAAGCGATTTCCCACGGACTAAACCTAGGACTTGATGAAGCCTTTAGTTACATTCGACATGAAGCTCAACGTTAAACCATAATATGGGGTTTGTTCTTCTCCATCTGGCGCCCTTGTAAATCCTGTTGTTGCTATGATATCTAAGGCATTTATTAATGGATAAACCGAGAAGGATGGAATAATTTGCTCCTATTGTAAGAAAAGCCAACATACTGAGGATAATTGCTTAAAAAAGAACGGCTTTCCTGACTGGTACTTGGACCACCGCGAGCAGCTTAAGGCTACCTGAAATCCATGACCTGCTGCCACCAATCAATCCATCAATCTCTGTAAATTATATCAGATGCCTTGCATGGAATGGCTCCTCTCGCAGCCACAAATCAGTCCACCCATCAGTCCAGCACGTCTGCGTAAATGCCCAACTTAACTACGCCACTGTCCAGCAATGACAGTGGGCTGAATTTGCTGCATGTGCCATGTTGTCCTCCACTGGGGAATGCTACTTATAGTAGAGTAGCAAATCGAGGAATTGAACAAATTAAGAAAATTAGAAAATTATTTATATAATCTATTGATCATTAATCATTTCTTATAATTTATTTTATTCTATTTTCTTATATCTTGTTGTATAATTATATAAACTCTATTAAAAACCAGTCTCAACCTAAAATCTTAAAGGGATAGAAAAATTTTTATATATAATTTATATAATTCTTAAACAATTTCTACATAAATTTAAATGCAAAACATATATCACATAATCAAATAATATCATTCGCTTCTATTTTTTTTTAAGGTCTGATACACTCAAATAGTCCATAGGGTCTTGATTACAAATTAACACTAAGTCAAACATTATATATATGCGCTCCCACACTCTTAAAAGTTAATTTCACAAGGCACGGAACCGAATATATGATATAACAATATATTGGTGCCTAAAAGGATATATTATGGATCAATTAGCTTTCAATATTTCAGATTCAGAAGATAGAAGAATCTGGGCTAGAAGTATATATTATGATAAAATTAGCCTTCAACATGACCACAACGAAAGCATTTGTATGCATAAGCTCCAAAAGCCACTACCACAGCAAGCACTCCTGCAACTTGTAGAGCTAACTTGGTATTCATCTCTAGTGTCGAACTTGAACTCTCTATGTGTAACCAGTAAGTTGATGGCATACTTTCATTTCTAGTAATACTTTCAGTGCTGCTTGGTTTTGCAGGAAATGCAGTTGTTTGCTTAGGCAGTATTATTTGAAGAATATCACCGGATAACTTAGCCTGAATTTCATCTGTTTTACAATTCTTTGGGATCTTGATTTCCTTACGAAAGCGGCTCCAGAGGGTACCATCTATTGGTCGATCTCCAGTAATTTTCACAACATCAGGTTCCTCTACTTGGACCCTCAGGTGTTGTTTTTTGAATCCTATATACAGAAGAAAAGGTTGTTGTGTATGGTCCCGCACCATGTGAAGGGCAGACCACCACATTAATTTATATCTCTTGGTATTAAAATGTAATGTTTGGGTACTGTAGCAGCAAAATTGAAAATAGAAGAGAGGAGAAGAAATCCGATAGAGAAAGAAAGAAAAGAGGCAGCAGAGTAGTTTGTGCTATTTCTTTGATTGCCAGCTCGTTCACCGTTGGATCTGGTTGAAATTTTGACAACAACTTCTAAATACATTGCTTTTTATTCTGGACAGTTGGATAGCAGATTGGTGGTGTGGAAGCTGGTCGTTTTGATAGAAAACACGGTTGCCAGTATTGTGAGTTTTTCTCAAATAATTCTCCTTTAATCTTGTTGTAATCTGAGAATTAGTTGTTCTTGATGATGTATATGTTATATCCCTTAGTTGAATCTAAGGAAGAATAATTGTGAACCCATTATTTGTTGATAGTGGAAGTTTTTAGGTGGACTACAGTCCCATGGTTTTTCCCACATCAGGTTTTCCATGTTAAAAATATTGGTATTGATTTTGTGATTATTTTCATCATTGTTTGATTCTATTTTACTGCACAAAGAGGGAAAGAATTGGAAATTGTGAATTGTATTCCGCTGAATTGATTCGGGTAAATTGGTGTCCGGTTGCTCCTAATTTTCCCAACAAAGTGGTATTAGAGCATTGGTTGTGTAGATTGAATTTCTTGTGTAGTTAAAATGGAAAAGGAAGATTCAAGCACGATAAAGCTTACTTCCTCAAATTATTTTCTATGGAAAACAATGATGGAGGATCACTTATATTGCAATGATTTGGCTTTGCCAATTGAATGTAAAGGAATGAAGCCTGATGATATGGATGATGCAAAATGGAATGGACTAAATAGAAAGGCTACTGCTCATGTTAGAAAATGGATATCTTCTAAGTCCATTAATTATATTTCTCAAGAACATGAGTGCTATACAGTTTGGAAATATTGGAAGAAACATTTGCTAAAGAGAGTGCACAAAACAAGGTTTTTGTAATTAAAGAAGAGGAGGAAAGGCATAAGCACTTCCGAGTCTCATGCACTTATTACAGAAAGTCGAGGGAGAAGTCCAAGCAGGTTCTCTCACAGCAAGTAAGATAGAGAATCCAGCAATAGAAAAGGCAAATGGAAGCCAAGAGGAAGATCTCAGTCAATGAGGGGTTTTAAGTGTTATTATTATGACAAGCCTGGGCATATGCAAAAGGATTGCAAAAAGTATAAAAGAGATAAAAAGGGTAAAGATAAAGACAAGAATGAAGAGAATGGTACAACTGCAGCTGTATTTGATGGTGATGTTGTCATTGTTTATGATGATGGTTGTGTTAATCTTGCATGTCAGGATACCACCTGGGTTGCAGATTCAGTAGTTTCCTACCATGTTACTCCCCGATGTGATTTTTACACATCCTACACTACTGGACACTTTGGTCAAGTTAGGATGGGAAATCAAGGAATGGCTAGTGTTATGGGCATTGGAGATATTTGGTTGGAAACCAATACTAGGTGTAAGTTGCTACTCAAAGATGTTAGGCATATGCCTGATATACACCTACACTTGATCTCTACATGTACTTTTGATGAAGAAGGCTATCACAATTACTTTAGAGATGGTAAATGAAAGCTCTCCAGAAATTCCCTAATTGTTGTTAAAAGAAAAAGGATGGGTCTCTACATGTCACAAGCCAAGGTGATCAAAGGGGAGGTGAATGTAATTGAAGATTGCTCTATTAATCTATGGTATAAGCGGCTTGGACATTTAAGTGAAAAAGGTCCTGGCATCCTTGCCAAGAAGAACTACCTTCCATTAAAAGGTATGAACTTGAACACATGTACTTATTGTTTAGTTGGCAAACAACACATAGTTGTTTTTCAAAGATCACCTTCACATAGAAGATCAGATGTTCTTGATTTAGTTTATACTGATGTTTGCTCTATGATTGACAAGTCTCTTGAAGGTGCATTGTACTTTGTTAGTTTTATTGATGATCACTCTAGGAAAATTTAGGCCACATATTTGAAATCCAAAGATCAGGTGCTTAATGTCTTTAAGGATTTTCATGTTAGAGTTGAAAGAGAAACTAGTAGAAAGTTGAAATGTGTTCAAGCTAACAATGGTGATGAATATAGGGGTCCTTTTGAGAAGTATTGCAGGGAACATGGTATCAAGTTGGAGAAGATAGTTCTTAAGACTCCACAACAGAATGGAGTGGCTAAGAGAATGAACAGAACCATTGTTGAAAGAATTAGATGCATGCTCTCTCATGCAAAGCTACTTAAGTCCTTGTGGGGTGAGGCAATGAAGATTGTAGTTGCCATGATCAACCTTTCTCCATCAATTCCTCTTGAATTTGATGTTCTAGATAGAGTTTGGAAAAGAAAGGATGTCTCTTATACACACTTAAGAGTGTTTGGATACAGGATATTTGTACATGTTCCTAGAGATGAAAGGTCTAAGCTTGACAGCAAGACAAAGTAGTGTATTTTCTTGGGCTTTAAAGATGATGAGTTTGGCTATCGGTTATGGGATCCAAAGGAGAAGAAAATTGTGAGAAGTAGAGATGTTATCTTCTTTGAAGATTAAATCATTAAAGACTTTGAACAGAAAGAGAAAACAGAGTCTACTATTTTTATTCCATCTAATTGAGCTTTAAAACCTACTCCACAATTACCTTTGATGCCTGCTAATCATGGGGGAGACTTGCAAAATGAAGATATTGGTGGTTCTCTTACTGAGCCATTAGTTGGTGATCCTGAATTAACTAATGATGATGTTGATGTTATTCCTGAACAGGTTATGCAGGAAGCTCCAGATAAGCCACAATTGAGAAGGTCAACTAAACTTAGCCAACCTTCCACCAGATATTCTACTCATGAGTATGTGTTGGTCACTAATGGGGAAGAGCCAGAATGCTTTGATGAAGCTATGTCACATGAGAAGAAAAGTGAGTGGTTGAAAGCAATGCAAGAAGTGATGAAATTGTTGTTTGAAAACCATACCTTTGAGTTAGTAAGCTTTCTAAAGGTAAGAGAGCACTCAAGAACAAATAGGTGTTCAGGTTGAAAATTGATGAACATTGCTCACAACCAAGGTACAAGGCAAGATTGGTTGTGAAAGGTTTCGATCAGAAGAAGGGTATTGATTTTAAAGAAATCTTTTCACTAGTGGTCAAGATGTCTTCAATCCGACTTATGCTTGGCTTAGCTGCTAGTTTGAATCTTGAAGTTGGACAACTTGATGTGAAAACTATCTTTCTCTATGGTGATTTAGATGAGGAAATCTACATGGAGTAGCCTGAAGGGTTTGAAGCAAAAGGTAAAGAACAGCTAATTTGTAAGTTGATAAGGAGCTTATATGGGTTAAAGCAAGCTCCAAGACAATGGTATAAGAAGTTTGATTCTTTTATGGTGGATCATGGTTGTGACAGGACCACTTCTGATCATTGTGTATTTATGAAAAGGTTTCTAGATGGAAACTTTATTATTCTCTTGTTGTATGTGAATGATATGTTGATTGTTGGCCATGATGCTAAGAAGATTCAGATGTTGAAAGAAGAGTTGAACAAGTCTTTTGCAATGAAAGACTTAAGACCGGCAAAACAGATTCTTGGCATGAAGATCACATGTGACAGGAAGAAGGAGAAACTTTGGCTATCTAAGAAGAGCTATGTTCAAAAAGTACTTGAGAGATTTAACATGAGCAACTCTAAATCTATTTGTTCTCCACTTGTAAGCCAGTTTAAACTAAGTTCTAAGCAGTGTCCTTCAAGTGATGAAGAAAAAGATGAGATGAAAAAGGTTCCTTATGCATCCGTAGTTGGTAGCTTGATGTATGTCATGGTTTGCACAAGGCTGGATGTAACTCATGCAGTTAGTGTGGTTAGTTGATTCCTTTCCAATCCTAGTAAAAAACACTAATTAACAGTGAAATGGATACTCAAGTATCTCAAAAGTACTTCTAGTTTCAACTTATGCTTTGGTAATGATAAACCTGTGTTGGATGGATACACAGATGCAGATATGGCTGGTGATGTTAATTCTAAAAAGTCCACATCTTGATGAAGTTTGCAAGAGGAGCAGTCTTATGGCAATCAAGGTTATAAAAATGTGTTGCATTATCCACTATAGAGGCTAAATACATTGCTCTTACTGAAGGGGGCAAAAAGTTGTTATAGATGTAAAAGTTCTTACATGAACTTGGCCTAGTTCAAAAGAACTTCGTGTTGCACTGTGATAGTCAAAGTGCAATCCATCTCAGTAAGCATCCTACTTTTCACTCTCGATCAAAACACGTTGAGGTTAGATATCAATGAATTTGAGATGCTATGGAGATGAAGTCATTCATTGTTGAGAAGATCCATACTGATGACAACGTGTCAGATATGATGACCAAACTTCTACCAAGAGAGAAGTTTGACTTCTGCAGAAGGGAAGCAGACTTGTCAGAGCCTCCTAAATTGAATTTTACATATTAATTGCTGGTATGGCAAATTCCTCACATGGTGCGTGAAGGGGAGATTTATTGTGTATGGTCCTGCACCATGTGATGGGGGGACCACCACATTAATTTATGTCTCTTGGTATTAAAATTTAATGTTCGGGTACCGTAGCGGCAGAATTGAAAATAGAAGAGAAGAGAAGAAAACCAAGAGAGAAAGAAAGAAAAGAAGCAGCAGAGCAGCCTGTGCTCTTTCTTCGATTTTTAGCTCTTTCACTATTGGATCAGGCTGAGATTTTGACAACAGTTTTTAGACACATTGCACTTCATTCTGGATGGTTGGATCGAAGATTGGTGGTGTGGAAGCTGGCCATTTTAACAGAAATATAGGCTATCAGAATTGTGAGTTTTTCTCAAATAATTCTCCTTTAATCTTGTTGTAATCCGAGAATAAGTTGTTCTTAATTATATATATGTTGTATCCCTTAGTTGAATCTGAGAAAGAATGATTGTGAACCCATTATTTGTTGATAATGGAAGTTTTTAGGTGGACTACGGTCCCGTGGTTTTTCCCACATCGGGTTTTCCACGTTAAAAATCCTGGTGTTGATTTTGTGATTATTTGCATTATTTTCATTATTGTTTGATTCTGTTTTACTACACAAAGAGAGAAAGAATTGGAACTTGTGAATTGTGAATTGTATTCCGCTAAATTGATCCAGGTAAATTGATGTTCGGTTATTCCTAGTTTTCCCAACAAAAGTAAATTGTGAAACAATTTAATTACTTGTTTTCTTCATGATAAATTGGAGGGAATACCAAATGAATTAAGTACCTCGTAGATGGATCTCAAGTATCTCATGTTCATCCTTTTTCCACCGGCAAAAGGGCTCAAAATCACCATAATACAGCTTTAAGGTTTCTTCATTCATGGTTTCCATTTGAAGGCTTCTTTGGTTCTCTCCAAGGTTGTTCTTGGATAAAGGTGGTCGAAGATGATGTGAATTCTTAATTAACTAAATGAATTGATCTGTTCTATAGACGTTGTTTTTGACACATACATGAGAGGCAAAGTAGAGGTTCCTTGTGGGTTTCATTTTGGAAAAGAATAGATTCATTTTTAAGTTTCCAAGGAAGTCATCTGCTTGAATTATCTTTGGGTATACCTTCCCCTGTATTTCAACTTACCTATCTTCACTTCCTTCTGATTTTTCTTAAGATTCGTTTTAACTCACCGTCTACAAATTTCTAATTAATTTACGAGGTCAGAAGATTAAATTTAATTTCGTCACTACATTAGCGACAATTATCAGATAATTGACTGTTCAAACCATGGAACTTTTCATTGGAAGTTAAGAAGTCTTCAATTGCTTGGCATAAAAAGGAAACCAGAAACAAATAGTTGGAGGACATTAACGAGAATGTGGAGGACATACATCAAGAATTCCGAGGACATGCATCAGGAATTCGACTGAGATCACAGGGTAATTCATAGTTGATGTTTTTTTTTTATAATTACGATTTGACTTATTAATGAAATAGTTATTCAGATAACTGGAAAAAACACAATGATTTAAAAAAAAAACTAAAAATAAAAGATTAGAAACAAATCCAATTACAATATATTATTAACATCAGAATCAAAGTTTTATTCCTTGTGCATACGTGCATGCGCTTGTCCCGAAATAAATACCTTCAACATCGTAAATAAGATCAATACTTTCTTTGTATGAAAAATTAAACTCACTAACCTTTATCTACAAGATAGACAACGAAGAGTATAACTGTTTTGGCATTAAAAACAACTTAATTACTTATATGCCAAATTCCTTAAACTACTCCAAAAAACCAAGGGCTACCAAAGCTTCTTCTGCATATTTCCAGTTGCAAGCACACGTTATTCATGCAGTAGGTTAATTCATACGTGACGTAACCAAGAAATTTTATGGAAGACTAATTGCTAGGAAAAGAATCGGTTCGATTCATGAATGAGAAGAAAACTTATTTATATTATGTACAATATGATTTTTGCAATTTAATATAAATTATTTTATAACCTTTAACTTTAAAAGAAAAGGGTTCGGACGACCTAACATGTGGTCCATACATTCGTATTTGATATTCATGAGCCATTGAAGCTCTTACTATAAGTTTTTTCTTTTTTTTAAAAAAAAAAAAAAAGCTTACTGGATTACTGGAGTCTGTAAGTGATGATATTTATGAGCCAACAAATGGTTGTTCTTTCTGCACAGATTAACATATTACATATAGTAGTATGAACAACACAAATTATTGATGACTAATTATATAACTCATAAGATTTTTTTAATTTATTGCAACGAAAACACTGTTCCAGGAGTAATATGGCATTTGTATTTACCCCCGTCTTCGCAACCTATGAAAAACAATATTATATATACTTCCTTGAAAAAGATTAGTAAACTGGGCAATAGCATGCCATAGAAATTTTTGAAAAAGATTAGTAAACTGGGCAATAGCATGCCATAGAAATTTTGTCGAATATCAGAATCAAATGCTGTGTCTTTATATGTTCTTTCTTAAAATTACAAGAACTGAAGGCATGTTATGTCAGTTATATGATTAAGTCTTGCTGAATTAGTGTCCTCACCTCTATAGTTTGGAGTTTGGACTTACTATGCGGTTCTATTTAATTTTTTCCATTCCATTGAATAAGGCAGTTTGGCTGATGCATGAGCCAAGCAGGGTGTTCAGAAATCATAGCTCACCTGATCCTGTAGCATGTTTTGATTGGTTTTTGTTGCTGCCAGGCCGGTTTCGTTTGTTCCGGTTCTCCTTTGCTGTGCTCTCTTTTGCCTTCTGGTTTGATGCCATTTCTAGCTTAAAGGATGCAGCCTGCAGCTTGATTAATTTGCTTCCTGGTTCTCTGCAATCTACGGTTTCATAGTCATCTGCAGTCAGTCCCTTTAGCTCCTGTTCTTAGCGTTCGGCGTCTCTCTAGTACCGGTTTCATTATTTAGCTTAAAGGCTCTGTAAGATCTTTGTTTTAGGGTTGCCAAAGGTTGCTTTCTTCTTTGTTTTTTTTTTTCCAGTTCTGTGTTGTTCGCTTTTAAGCGTTGAGCATGGCTTCTTCTTAATATGTTCTTTGCATTAACTATGTTGTCTTGTCTTTCTTCCCCAAGGTTGCCTTTTTGCACCAGGAAATTCAATCAACTCAGTTATGCTTCTGGAGAAAAAATTTACTTCCATTTATTTTTAACAAAAAGAACTTCAACAATGGAATGGAGAAGGCTCCATAAAAAGCACGATGTTAATTGAAACCCTTTATTTTTTCAAAGTACAACAACAGTTTACTTTTCATTGTTCTTAAGTCAACAGGATATGCAGACCTTTTATATGTACAGCAAGATTTAGTTTTCAACATGACGATGTTTGTATATTATAAATACAACAAGAGCAATCATCAGAGCAACTGCTACTGCTACATTCATACCTATCTTTTTTCTCATTTGAAGCCTAAAAAACGAATCATTCAGGTGCATTATGAAGCTCGTTAATGGCCTACTGGTGAGCATTAATGTAGCGTTCTCAGTGGTCATCTTATTATTTTCTGCAGAACCATCCAAATTTTTGGTTGCCCTGTCCTTGTCAACGGTATCTTGATTGATCTTGGGTCTTGATTGTCCATTTTCTTGATTAACTTGATCTTGAGAGGAAGGTAATGTTATGTTCTTAGGCATGACTATGTAAAGAATGCCAGTAGACAACTTTGCACGAACTTCGTTAGTGCTGCATTCCTTAGGGACCTTTATTTCTTTGCGAAAACGAGTCCATCTACTTTCGCCCACACGACGTTCCCCGGTAATTATCATGTTTCCAGCATTGCTGACTTGAACCCTCAAGTGTTCCTTTAAGAAACCTAGAAAAATTTAAGCATGGAGTATAATTAATTATCATGTCCTATATATACTTAATTTTGCATGTTCTTATATAAAGAGACAAATCTTAGCCATCTCAACTTTCTGAACTTGTAACATTTGACAAGAAATGTTCCATAAGGAAATCTTACTATAAGAAACGTGGAATTACATAAGAAAAAACTTGTTACCATGGAGATGAACCTCAAGAGTGTCCTGTCCTTCTTCTGTTCGCCACTTGCAATAGGGTTCAAAATCTTCGTAAGAGGGCTTGACGTTAGATCTAGCCATGATTTCTATTCAATGCTTACTGCTTTCGTGTCTAAGGAATTTTGAAAGGAAATACAGCGCTTGTTTTCGATCTGATAAGGATGCCCTCTTTCCTTGTTCCTCTTTTATACGCTAATGCTCTAAGATATGGTTTAAGAGGTTTCTTCTGGATTACCTCTTGAAAGGGAATATTTCCTTGTTGGATGCTTTTTGATATATGTTGGTTTGTGTCTTTCTCGTGTTTTCTTTGATCAGCTGTAGAAGATTTCCTTGTGCGTGGATGACACATTATTCCTTCTTTCATGTGCTCAACTTTCTTAATCTTTAGCCATGCAGGTATATTTTATGCAAAGGATACTGTAGATTGGAAAGGAAAATTTATTTGAGAATTTGTTTTTTTATTCTTGAATTAATTACGTCAGTGTCCTTTTAATTATTAGAATCAAAGTGATATTCCATAATACGAATATTTTTGTAAATCTTGTCAAGTGAATTGACACGATAAAAAGATTAATGTCTTCTCTCAAATGCAGAATTGTCGAAGTAATAAATAACCTGACAAGACTGTGGTCGAACCACAGAGAGGTTAATTGTACAAATTATAAACAACAACAATAGTAATAACAACAACAATAATAATAATAGCAGCAATAACAATAACAACAACAACAACAACAATAATAATAATAAAGAAAAAGAAGGTGAAGAAGAAGAAGATGATGAAAACTTTAAGATGAAATATTAATATAAGGATTAAACAATGATGATAAAAAATATCAAGGTTAAAGGTTTCACTAATGGTATGTCAAACAAGTTAGTATAAACTTTTATTAATCAATTGGAAACTACACACAAAGAAGGTTTCAATCTAATTATAGATTGTTAACATGATTATATTTGTCATCTTATTTGATTAATGATAATACTTGTAAATCTCGTCAAGCATTCATAATTATAACTTATATTAACAACAAATCAAGTTCCTTTCATAACTCAAGTGTCGGTTATACCATACAGTATGAACTATGAAAATGCAAAGCATTTGTTGTACCAACTGTTATACAACATAAATCAAGATTAGTCATTTAACAAGTAAAGTATTAAAGAGTGAACAAGATAACAAATACAAAACATGTTAGTATCAAACATTAAAGTCCATATTAAGTTTACGCTATATTTATTCTTACACCATTAGCGTAACCTTTTCACCTTGACATAATAAACTTAGCTAGACATAATGAAATAAAAAAAATAAGAATATAAATAAGATAAAAGTTAACTAAGTAAATGAAAGGAAATGAAAGACATAAACTTGATATTAATAAAGAAAAGTATAAACATTACAAAAAATACAAAGAGAGAAAGCAAGAGCATGATCTTGATCTGGAAACCAAGATGCCTAAATATATGGAAAATGCCTCCTTTTATAGGCCAAAATTAGGAACTATTGATTTGATGACTAATTGATGAGTGGGTGACCAACTCTTGAGTTGGTGACAATCCTTATCTTCTCTTGTCTACCCAAAACATAATTGATAACGTCAAAATTAAAGCCACTTGAAAACATGAAAGTTGTAGAAAATTGTCTCATCTTTCTTATGTAAAAAAATTCAAGTTATTTGAAATTCTAGAACTCTAGATATAGGCCAAACATTGAATAATATTCGGGCAAAAAACAAATTCGGACTTCTTTGTTATTGTTATAATTCGGACTTGAAAATGACATTTTTAAGTCTTTATCTCCGTATAAAAGTTGTAGGCCTATGTCTCATATTTCCATCCATATAAAGTAGACCTAAATCTGAGATCTATAGCTCTAAATAAGACTCAATTACAGAACAATGTTCTAGTTTAGATTGCACCGGCATCTCTTTTCTAAGTTTGGTCATCTTTTTGTCCTTTCAATTTTAGTTCTTAAATTCATCAATAAATTATTTCATTTATATGATAGGACTGTATTTAAAATAAATATTTACTATAAATTAAATGTATCTTATATTATTAGATACGTTATTATAAAAGATGTTTTAGTTAAGGAGTTATTGATACTTCAAGTGCAAAATGATGATATAAAACCCTAATAAAAATACATTTTTAAGTACAAATCATAAATATGAAGAATCAATATAATAGAAGAGAAAGAGGGAAATATTTTCTTTCAATAATGAAAACTTATATAGTTTCATATGGGTTATGTCCCTTTATATATGATTAGAGGAGGTGATTACTTGTTTTAGTAAATCCTCTAATAATTTAGACCAGGCCTAACCCAATAACTAACATTTCTCACTCACCCATGAAGGACTGAATCTCTCTAATACATTATACTTCAAACTTTTATAAGAATTTCATACTTGACAAATGGATCGTGCAACTTGAAGCACACAATGAAAGGAGCTCCAATATATAAACCTAATACAGATAATATAGGAGACATCAACCTTATAATTAATTATTTATTAAAGTGTACTAATATACCCAAAGTATTTTTAGTTACACATGACTGAATATAATTCAATCTCTCAAGAATTTTCATACTTAATCCATCCTTACAATTACAAGTATTCTAAATCATATCAAATCTATTCAAGTGATATGATCCTAGCTAGTGAGTACAAGTAACAGGTGTAGAACTAAAATTACTTTTTTTTTCGCTCTCATATCAATCAAATCTAAATTAATTCACTTTCCTAGGAGTATTCCTTTAAGTCGAATCATTCCATGACTATAGGATATACTCCTAAAGTAACAATCATTAATACATCATCTTATGATATAGTTAAAAGTCACAGAGGGTAAGATTTTAAGATCTTAGATATGATCTTCAGGACTCACATAATAAAGAAGAAAGGATTCATTCTTTTATTCCTATAATGATTGCTAGCACATATAGTATGAAATATATGCTAGAGTGGAGCTTACTCTTATCTTTTCTTTACTTAAAACAAAGGATGTATGTCATTGCTCTCCTTGTTAAAGGAAATACACTATACGAGTCTTGATCTTATTACTAAAAATATAGATTTTAAATCAAAAATTCTCATTTGCTTATTTTTCATTAGTGGCAAGTGAATAATTTTATACTCAGCTTTAATCATAATAAACATATGAATTGAAGGAACTCATTCATATCAATTCTTTTATTTAAGAATCTCATATTAGTCCTAGCCAAGGTGACTTTTTAATAATCATTTTGAGTTAAAATTGCTCTCACTGTGCCCAAGTCGCTTATTGAGCATTAAAATTCAAATACTCTCATCTCTACTCACCTTACAAATGCTAGAGGTGATTGCTTATATGAGTGAGTCAATCTAAGTCTATCAACATACTATAACAAATTGTACTATATGATACTTATAATATATTCATCAAACAAATAATGAATAAAATTATATTCTAAAGGCATTTATTCATTACTCAATCACTGTAAGCTTTCGTATGATCTTTAAAACTAATTACATTCTACATTGGCTAAGGGATCTCACATGTCTAATAAATGTATCCCTTACTATTGGATTTATGAGTGGATTTGCAACCATAAAATTTGTAGAAATGTGTCTTAGGATCACATCTTGTTCAATAATTGCTTCTTTAATGTAATGATATCTCATCTTGATGTGTTTGGTCTTTCCATGGTATTTTGGATCTGTAGACATAGTTATTGCAGCAGTGTTATCACAATAAATTATCACCAGGTCTAATGCTAATTTGATAATTTTTAGATGATAAAAGAAATTTTTTAACTAAACAACATCTTATGTTGCTACAAAACAAGCTACATACTCAGCCTTCATGGTAGATAAGGATATGCAAGATTGTTTCTTACTCCTTTATAGTATTGCACTATCATTAAGTAAGAAAGCACATCTTGAAGTTGATTTGGATTTATCGATATCTCCTCCCCAATCAACATCACAAAAACCAATCAATCACAAATCTTTCTTTCCTTTGTAACATAACATGTAATTTGAAGTTCCTTTCAGATATCGTAAAATCCTTTTGACTGCCCTCCAATGTTTCTGACCAGGGTTTGATTGATATTGGTTAACCAATCCAATGGTATAACATATATGAGGACGTGTGCATATCATTGCATACATCAAACTACCGACAGCACTGGCATCAGATACTCTAGATATTTTCTCCTTTTCTTCTAGAGTCTTAGGACATATATCCCAGCTTAGGCTTAATTTTTTTTTATCAACAAGGGTGTCTATTGGTTTGTTATCTTGCATGTAATAGTGCTCAAATATCTTTTTGATACAAATCTCTTAAGTTAAACCCAAAAGCCTTTTAGCGTGATCTCTTATGATCTTCACACCAAGTACATAGATGGCCTCACCCATGTCTTTCATTTCAAAGTTTGATGATAACCACTTTTTAATAGTATCAATCATCTCTTTGTTATTTCCAGCTATTAAGATGTCATCAACATGTAAGGATAATATTATAAAACTATTATTAGAACATTTTAAATACACATAATAATCTTCTTCCATCATTGTAAAACCATCCTTAAGGATAGCTTGATGAAACTTAATGTTCCATTGTCTAGAGGCTTGTTTAAGACCATATATGGATCTTTTAAGCTTGCAAACATTGTGCTCTTGTCTTTTAGTCTCAAATCCTAAAGTTGATCCATATAGATCTCTTTATTTAGTTCTCTATTGAGAAACATAATTCTAACATCCATTTGATATAACTCTAGGTCCATATATGTAACTACAACCAAAATGAGGCGAACTGAAGTAATCCTCACAACTAGTGAGAATGTATCTTTGTAATCAATTCTCTCTTCTTGTGTGTAGCATTTCACTACTAGTCGAGCTTTATAACATTCTATTGACCCGTCTGTTTTACGTTTAATTTTAAGTACCCAATTATTTTCAATGGATCTTCATCTTGATGGTAAATCAACGAAGTCCTAAACTTGATTAATTTTCATTGACTCCATTTCTTCTTCCATAGCTTCAATCCATTCACTTGCTTTAGGACCAAATAAAGCATGATTGAATGTTTTAGGTTCTTCATCATCTTGTGGAGCAATCATAAATGTTTCCCTCTTAATCTCAAATCAACGATAAAGAATTGGTTCATGAATGCTTCTTTGAGGTTGAGATTGCTAATGATCTTGCTCCATGAGAGTAGAAATAGATAAAATATCACTCCCACTATTTTTAAAAGGATTAAAAGTTTCATCGAAGTCCTCTATTGGATGGCTTGTTTCGCCATAATCTAGATTTTTCATTTTATATAATTGAAAATCTTTTTCAACCTCACCTATCTTTGAAAAAACCTTTTCTAAAAATACAACATCACGCGATTCAATCTCCATCACTCTTCCGTCAGCTTTTTCACCAATAAATACAAATCCTTTGGAATATTCAAAATATCATATAAAGATAAACTTTTTCCCCCTATGACCAAGTTTTCCATATTCATAAGAAGCATTGTGAATATATGTTGCACACCCCTATGGATGGAAATAACCTAGATTAGGTTTGACACCATTTCATAGTTCATATGGGGTGGATGAGACAGATATAAAGGACACACGATTAAATATGTAAGCAACAGTTAACAATGCATATACCTAAAAGGAATTGGAAAGTTAGCTTACGCCATCATTAACCTAACCATGTCAAATAGGGTTCTATTTCTCCCTTATGCTACACCATTTTGTTATGGAGTATAAGGAATAGTTAGTTGTCTAGCTATATCCTTTTCATTATAAAATTTTTTAAATTGTTCAAACAGATATTCACTCCTCGATCAGTTCTTAAAGCTTTGATTTTGGCATTTAGTCTATTCTCCACCAAATTGGTGTATCGAATGAAACAATCCAATGATTCAGACTTACGTGAGATAAATTAAACATGACTAAATGGTGTGAAACCATCTATAAATATGATGAAATAATTTCCTCCATGTCTTGCTTTAACATTCATTGGACCACAAATGTCTGAATAATTAAGTTGTAATTGATTACTAGCTCTTTTAGCTTTGTCAAATGGTAGTCTAGTTGCTTTTCCAGCAACGCAATGCTCAGAAATGGGTAATTTCTCTTTAGTAAGTGACCCTAAAAGACCAGCTCTTACTAATCTATGTAATCAATCTTGCCAATGTGTATTAATCTAGCATGTCAAGTTATGATATTACTATTATTAATAGTGCTGAAATTTTTAACATAAATTGAAGCATCATAATTAATAGATACATTAACGGTATCTAACACCATAAAACCATTTAATACAAAACTAGAACCATAAAAAATATTATCTAGATGTATTTTTACATAACAGCCAATAAACATAATTTTAAAGCCTAATTGGAGTAAACCAAGAACAAACACAAGATTTCATCAAACTTCTGAAGCGTAAAGCACATCATAAAGATAAAGTGTGAAACCACCCTACAAATCTAGTTTGCAAGTACCGATCTCAAGCACAGCAATAGAAGTATTATTCCCTATGTATATATATCTATTTCCCTTTGGAATTCGATGGAATTCCACAAAGGTTGTTTGATCCCTTATTATGTGGTTAGTTCCTCCTGAGTCTATAGTCCAAAAGGAACAGATTCAGCAAGCATTAAACAACTATTAACATATAAGTTAGAGGGATGATTATGGTTAAACATTGCCTTTGGTGCAGTGCAATTACAAGCAAAGTGACCAAGTTTACCATAATTGAAACAATTTATATTCTTATCTTTCTTATCACCGCGTTTCCCACGCTTGCGTTTATGTCCACTACTACTTGCTTATATTCCTCTCTTGCCATATTTGGGACCTTTAGGCTTACCTTTTTTTTATATTTAAAGCCATATGCTCCACACATCTTTGTCTTAGATATAAAAGCCTTGTTTATAGGCTTTTCAGCGTGAAGTCGATCCTTTTCAAGCTCAACATGATGAGCAACATTGTCAAATGTCTTAATGTTGTCATTGTGGGTAAGGTTAACACGCATGTGTTCCCAATTACTTACCAAAGAGCAAATAACAGCTTGGACTTGTTGTTCATCAGTCATCTCAACCTAGCACCCCTCAATTCAATAATCATATGAGACATGATTGTAAGAAGCTGCCTCATCGTTTGATTTTGGCACTTCTTATAACCATCGAATTTAAAGGTTAACTAACAAAGTCTAGTAGTAGAGGTTCCTCCATACTGAATCTTTACTGCATCCCAAACAAATTGGATTGAATGATACCTTTCAAAATACAACATTATATCATTTCTCATACTGCTTAATATCAAAATATGAGTTACATGATCCTTGCGTTTATAGGTTTGATATGTTTCCATATCAAGCCTATGCTAAGCAATGTTTCCTTGCTCAGGTTCAACCATCGGTTGTGTGGTTATTTCCAGCATTTCTCGCTCTTCTAAGAGATACTCAATTTTACGATGCCAAACATCGTAATTCTTTTCATTTGGTTTGTCTTCATTGTTCAAATCAGTAATAATACTCTTAGATGCAACCATATTAAGCTTTATTGACAGGAATTACAAATATTAGTATTTAGTACAGTTCAATTGACATATTTTACCACTCCATTCCAAATTAAACAAATAATAATCTAACACATACAATAGAAATAAAAAGAATGTTAAACACTTAATCAATTTCTATTTGTATGGTCTAATTATTATTAAAAATTTAAACAAGTGTAAAATTATAATTATTAGTTTCAACTAACAACTCTCACTAATTAGGTTGCAGATATTATCATATATATACATATAATGTAATTAAACTTAAATTACATAAATATTCAGTTCACAATTAAACAACCAATCATCTTTAAAAAAAATAAAATATTAAGAATAATAAATTTCGTAATTATTTTATATTTTAGGCACATAAGTAAGGTCTCCAATTACATCATTCACTTTATCAAAGTCATCTCCTCCAAGTTCATTATGCTTAAACCATGGAATGAATTTAGCAACAGTATCCAAATGACTTGCACTTCTTCTAGTGCATCGTATATCCTTTTTAACATACTAACATTCCCTCTCAAGCTGTATTTTATCTGCGAGATTATTGAAATCTAAGGATTCCAGCCTATATTCCAACAATAGTCGCACCAGCATCTATTCCTCAGGAAGAGAATTGGGAATGATTAACATTTGATGTTCCATGTAGAATTTGTAAACATCACCCATAGCCAATCCACTCATCCAATGATATATATAATCAATGTGCACTTGAATTTTATGAACAGGATTAAAGGTATAACCCAACAAATGATATCAATGTTGATAGATTTGTTGTTGCCTATCCACTAAAACTAAATATTCCAAAAACACATATATATTATACTTAATATTTAATTAAAGCAATTTATTTTAACACCTAATAAATTGACACTGTTATTTAACAATTTATATTAATAAAAAAAATATTAATTGTTTTAATATTAATATATATATATTGATAATTATTAATATATATTAACTTTCGAATGGTAGTTAATATATATACATATCTTTTAAAAGATGTATGTACTTTTGATTTTATTTTTTATTTTTTTAATAACTACCAAATGGCAGTTATATTTCTCAACTGCCAAATGGCAGTTTTCATGTAGCCAAATGGAAATTCATGGTTTCTATTACCAAATGGAAATTGCACTTTCCATTACCAATTTACTTGAAATTGATTTTATTTTTTTACACAGCAATTATACAAACACCATGCAAAATGTTTTTGTAGAAGGTCTTGTCTCATTAACAGAGACAAAATCATAAATAAATTACTTTGTAAAATTTTGTAAATTTAAAATTGTCAATAGAAGTAATTTTTTAACATAAAATTTACATTTATCATTCATATAATAATAGATATACTGCTTAAAAGCAAAATTAAAAATCATGGCTCTGATACCAATTTAGATTGGAAAGGAAAACTTATTTGTGAGAATTTGCTTTTTTATTCCTGGATCAATTACTTTAGTGTCACTTCAATTACTAGAACCAAAGTGATATTCCACAGTACAAACATTTTTGTAAATCTTATCAAATGAATGCAGAGAATCAAGATAGAAAAAGAGAAAAAGAGAAATATTTTCTTTCAATAATGAAAACTTATATACTTTTATATGAATTATGTCCATTTATATATGATTAGAGGAGGCATTTACTTTTTTTAGTAACTCCTCTAATAACTTGGATCAGGCCCATCTATCATAAACAAACCAGGCCTAACCCAATAACTAACAAATACAACCACGCTCATAATTGATATAAAAGTGATTAGGTATATGTATTTTTTTTCCTTTCAATATCATAAACATGATCACACAATTCACAAGTAGGTGGCAACTTTCAAAAACCAAATCAATTTGTTTTACTCAGTTTGCTTTTATCAACAACAAATTTATTTCTTAATTTGGAGAAGACATTGAACTTGCAAACATCAAAGTAATAAATTCATAACAAAGAATTAGAAGTTTACAAAATTAATTACTTTAAAAGAGAAGAACATGAAATTTGAAATTCAAATAAAATTAAACTTCCAAGGCATTTGATGTTACTAAAGTACTATCAATTATTTTCATTGTACAAAAAAAAACATTTATGGATATGGGAGAATATGACCATGAAATCATTTTATTATGTTTGTTATAAATTGGTTTTGACCGCTCATGATGATCATATTTTCAAAAAAACTTCACAAACATAAAAAAATCCAAAAAATATTTTTTAATGTAATTCAAACAATTTTTATTTATTTTATAATTTTCAAACTTTTTTTTTATCATTTTTATACTACTATATTTTCAAAAACTAAAATATTAAGAAAATTGAAAAGAAACAAGAATTGAAGAAACAAAAAGTTTAGTGGGCATAGTAATAATTAAGGAAGGGGTGAAGGACTAATTTGAACATTTTTAACACCTTACCAAGCAAGATAAAGATAAAAGAAGACTAGATGAGAAGTTATTAGAATATTTTAGAATAGGAGGGGATAAGAAAAAATAAAAAGATATGAAGGAGGAAATATAGGGGAGGAATAAAAGAATTTTTAGTGTTGACTAATAAAGAGAAAGTAAAGAAAGATTGGGAAAAAAAGTAATAGAAAAGAAAATGAAAAACATACGGGGAGAGAGAAAGAGATATGACAAATAAAAATCCTATTCATATTCTCCCTTTTTTTCTTAAAAAAAAACTATACAATCCCTCACCATTATCTTTTTTTTCCTTATACTAGTACCAGCAACCCATACCGCAACCTGCTCAACTCACTAGTCGCCAACCTCATTTCCTTTCATATAAGTAATCCATATAGACAATCATAACCTAATAAACCTTATGACCTAGAGAGAGAGAGAGAGAGAAATCAAAAAACAAACCAAAGCTTTCCATGCTTAAATCTCTCATTGTAGGTGGTGGTTTATGACATTACAAGCATAGAAAAGAAAAGGAGGAGGAGGGCTACCTAATCTAGTCAACCATGTGCCTCTCAAGCCAATGAAGCATCAATCCATGTATCAGCATATGAGATGCACGCACCAATATTACCTCCACTATTGTCACCTTTAACGGTTTCTAATCTACCTCAGCCACTATTAAAGGTCAATTTTGAACCCTAGATGAATTTTTAAATAATTTGTAATATGTTATTGAATTTTCTTGTCATAAAGTATTGATTATTGTTGATGATTTTTATTTTTTTATAAATGATTGTAATTATTTGAAGTGTCAAGCTCTACACCGTTATGTGGCAACCCTAGGAATATGATGTTGCCATGAAATTTATTTTTTAAGCTAGAATAAAATCAAGATCAATACCCTACGATGGGTTTAGGAGGATGACAACCATAAAATATATTTACACCGACAAAATATTTTATAGGTATATAAGATGTAATTTCATTGATATAATAATCACTGATGGATTTACTAATGGAAAAGTAACATCAGTGCCTCTTATCGAGGATTCCAAGTCCATTAGTAATTCAGTCGATGATTTATGTGTCAATGAAAACACCAATAAAATATTCACACTAAAAAGAAAAGGTTGCTAACCATTTTTCTATCGGTCAATCCATTAGTAAATATTACCAACAGATTGCTAATGAAACAATTATAGATAAAAAAAAATCATATAGAACCATCAAATTTCTTAACAAAATCATCGATATAAAAGTTTTGTTAGTAAATCCGTCAGTCTATATTAAAATAGTTCACAACTCTTAGTAATTCTCCAAGAAAAATGCACCTACAATACCGACAGGTTTACCAATAAAAATTTATTGTCGTTGGTGATGATATCAATAATTCAATCATTTAAAAAAATATGTGATTATTTAAATCAAACAATTCAACACTAAACAACATCAAACAACTAAATTCAATTGAAGAACATATCTTATATTATTAATTTAACTGTAAAAATCAATTGCAAGTCTCTATATATTATATAAAAAAAGTTAGAACTATAAGTAGAGGGGGAGGTAAAGGGGGAGGAAAATCTTTTGAAGGTCCAAGAAGCGGAGGATAATGAGTTGATAGGTATTGTCATAACCCAATTTGGGTTATTCCTTAAAAAAGTATTTTTTAAAATAAAAATTAAAACATAAAATAAAAATTGACAATGTGAAAAAAAAAATCAAGGAGGGCTATGAAAATAGAAAAAAATCAAGCAATAATTTTTTGAGAAAATTCAAGGCCTAATTGTATGTCATTATGCCTAAAAATACAGAAAAATGCAAATCCAAGGTCAAATTGAATGATTATTAAACAAATTTACATAAAAATTAAGTATAATAACATAATTAAATTTTTAATGGGCCAATTTGATTTAATATAAGTCAAATTAAATTTTAATTATGTTTAAGAATTATTTGGGGTCCAATTAAGTGCAAGGACTTAATTATACTTTAAATGGGTCAAACTAATTGTATTTTGGGCTTAATTGATAAAAAAAAAAGTTTGGCAACCTAATTTTGGTGTAACTAAGAAGATTGAAATTTTAAAAGATCAAATTTAATTTTACCAAGTTAGTTGATTAAAATTAGGGGTTTAATTGCATTAAATAAAAAAATTTAGGGTCAATTAGGGTTTAATTAAAAGCAAATGAAAAGGGGAGGACTGAAATGAACTTTGACAAAAAAAATCAGCATTGTTCATTATCTTTTTTTTCTCTCTGAAAAAACTGATCGGATTACCTACTTTGCAACTACATTTAATATACTTAACATCCTCCAAATTTGACAAATCTTATACAAAAATGATTCTCTACACTTTCTTTACAACCCCATGTAATCAATTCAAGCTAAATGACAATACATAATCTTTGGTGACAGCCTAAAAAGGTCAACGCAGTCAACTTTTGTCTGCAAATTTACATCTCGTGATACCTACTTTGAGCCAACAGTCAAGATCCTTCCTAACTGAATCAAATTCGCATCTCTCCTACAAACCTCTTTCATCATCCTTTTTCTCTACTACCGCAACTTCAACAGTAGCAGTAAAGGTCGTAACCACCTCTTCTAGGGGCTTTCATCGTTAGAAACAACAGTAGAGGTGGTGACTTTAAAGAGCCTATAACACCCGACTCCAAGCAAGAGGTATGGCAAATGAAGAGAGCCTATAACACCCGACTCTAAGCAAGAGGTATGGCAAATGAAGAGCATGCCCACTGTGACACCTATTTCTAAGAAGAGTAGAGTGGCTCGCCTTACTAGCTTACTTAAGCAAACACTTAGAAATGCCTCTAGTGAAGGTCTTTCTAACCAACCTGCTATTTTTATCTAACCTCCAGCAATAACGCAACCTGAAGAAACAATAAGTGAACATGGCAAGAACCTCGACACAATCTAGTATTTATACATTTAGCAACTCCAACATGAGCCCCCGCAGTCATGAATGCATTTGCCAATGAATCCCATATGACCAAGTCATCCAATAGCATTGACCAAGATAAGATAGCAGCACTGAAAGCTAGAATTAAAGCCATTGAAAAGGTAGACTTATACGATCAAGTACGGGTAACAAAAATGTGTTTAGTCCCAAATGTGGTTGTTCTAAAGAAGTTTTGTATTCTTGAGTTCATCAAATACACTGGAACACTATACCCTATAACTCATCTTAAATCCTATTGTAAAAAAATGGTAGAAGTAGAACATAATAAAAAACTATTGATGCACTTTTTCCAGAATAACTTAAGTGGGGTGGCATTAAGTTGGTATATGAGATTGAACAACACAAAAATCCAAAAATAGAAAGACTTGATGGGTGTTTTTTTGAAGCAATACAAGTGCAATCTAGAGATAGAACCAATTTGTCCAATCTAGAGAAAAGGTCTAAGGAAAGCATAAGGGAATATGCTCAAAGATAGAAAGACCTAGTTGTTCAAGTACATCCTCCACTGTTGGATCAAGAGATGGTGACTCTATTTGTTAACACGCTCAAGGCATCATACTACGAGCATGTGATGGGTAGTTTAGCCTAGTAATTTACAAATGTTGTGGCAGTAATTGAGCGAATAAAGCGAGTAAAAAGTGGTAGAATCTCTGCACCTGTGGAGAAAAAAGGCTTTAAAGGTAAAAAGAAAAAGGTTAATTATGTTGAGGGTAGGAAGAACCCATTCCAAAAATACCATACTCCATCCTCTTCACCCTGAGTCGCCAAGACCAATCTCAATTCTTCTTTTCCTAATAGAAAACCTGAGTCTCAAACCAAATACTAAAGAATCCAAGAACAGTTATCTCCTTTATCGTTGCCTTTAAATGAGATGTAAAAAGCTACTAAACATTGGACATCTAGCTCTCGAACCTCTCACGCCTCTACAACCATCTTACCCCAACTAGTACAAGCCTAACCTCACTTGCGAGTACCATGTTGGCACTACAAGTCATAACATTCATACTTGTAGTGCCTTCAAAAAGAGGCTCATGCATTTGATTAAAGCTCGATGGATAACCTTTAAAGGAACTCCAAACATGAGTTCAAACCCTCAGGCACGACATGGATGAATGCATTGAAGGTGGAATGCTCTGAAAACCTCAAAATATTGATGGCAAAAGTTGGATGTGAAGAAGATAGTATGCATTCTCAAGGATAGAGGACAAGGTACTGCCATAAGAAGGGAGGATGGAGTCTGCCCCTAATAATCGCCTCTATTTGATCATTTCTACAAAGTTATTTTGATTTTGTCATATAACTTGTTTTAGTCTGGTTGGCAATTCGACTCTTATTGCCACAAAACTCTCTATTGAATTAGGCAATTAGGCTTTCTTGTTAATAAGATCATATGTTTATAATGTGCCTTCATTTTTTGTTATTTGATGTATTAAGCACATTCTGTATTTACAAAACCACTACACTAAGAATTCTTTGGTGTTTTCCTTTTTTCTCTCTAAAAAAAAAGCATGATCCCATGTTTTTATAAGAATTTTTAGAAAATCAAAGTTTTAATATAAAAAAAATAAAATGGATCTTTGTTCTAATAAACAAGTTCTGAAAATTTAAGTGATATCCTAATACTTAAAAAAAAAACTTAAAGACAACCCGAACACCATAAGATAACATCAAAGGTGAGTTTTGACTACATGAATAAACCATTACATATTCACATATGAGAAAGCAAAGCTTGTTGATTCTGAATGAATGCATTTGAAATGAAAAAAGGTCATCTTTGATCATCCTTCACAATGTTGAAAATCCCTTGTAATCCCTTTTTAGGCCTAATAACTTTGTCTAGGATCACACAATGTTGAAAATCCCTTGTAATCCCTTTTTAGGCCTAATAACTTTGTCTAGGATCACACCCTACACTACGGGGCAAGTGCAAAAAAGATTTTTAATGACTAAAAGTGCCTAAATGACTTTAGGGGGCATGAAAAAGTCCTCAATGATCGAAAGTACTCAAAAAAAGTTAGGGGGCATGAAAGAGTTGAAAAAAGATTTGAGTGTGCCACAAAAATCACTAATGCAATGATGTTTAAAACCAAAAAAAAAAAGCCCAACATTAAAGAGGCATTATAGACCATTTCATAAATCAATTCCAAGGTCTAAAAAATCCATAAAAAAAAATGGTTTGGGATATAAGCACTAGTGATTCTTAGTCTTGAAATACCTTAAACACCTTTTGAGCCAATAAATATTTTTTTTCTTCATAGCCAAGAGCCTAAGCTTACGTTGCGTGCCCAATCAAGCCCTTTTTAATCAAAGGCAAGCAACTTGGATAGGTAAACTTTGCTTTCCCATGTGAAACAAGTCATCATTCATGCAAGCAAAATAAATGCTTTGAAACCCTCAAATTAAAGCTTGAAAAACATCGATTCACATTTTCACCAAAAACAAAACAAAAGTTTTCAATACTTATACAAACCTATCTATGAGAATCACTTGAATTTTTTAGGACAAGTTTGTTTTAAACAAACATCAAAAGGATTTTGTTTTGTTTGGAATAACTTTGAAATTCCAAAAATTCTTCATGAAAACAAGTCCTTGTAAATAACCAAATCTTCTTCCACATAGCTTCATCCCAAAGGAAAACCCAAATTTGAACACTTAGAGACATGATCAAGCTGAGGGGCAATCCACCAAAACAATAAGGCTAGCTTTATAATTCATCTTCTAAGAAAACATGAGATATTGTACATAGCTAGCAACCCTTTAGATAAAGGTTTGTGGACAAAGAAGTATGTTGGTGCCATACCCCTCCTAGAGGTCAAGATCACAAAGAATGACTTGAGTAAGCAAGAGCGGAAAGAGCCATCAAAGCTCACTATTAGAGACTCAAGCTTTTAATAAGATGAAAATCCTACTAAGAAAAAGGGACCTATATTTCTCAATTAAACATACATGCATATTGATCATGATGCATTACTTTCATCCCTGACAAATCGATGTCTCATCATCACCTTTATTCATGCCGGCCCTTGAACCCTCAACTCTCACTAATGTGCTTTTCAGCCCCATCCTCCTTTTGAATGTGCTTTCAAGACACCTCTCCTCAGGTAATGCGTTTTCTAACCATACCTTCTTTTCGAGTGTGTCTTGGAGCCCTCACACCTTGGGTAGTGCGTGTTGTAACCTAATTTTGAATTCACTAAGATTTTCTTGAATGTTATTTTAATTTATTAGTCATAAAAAATAAAAAAAATAAAGAAAAAACTTTAAAATATATTTTTCTCAGGTCAACCGCATCTTTCGATCAAAACCAAGTCCATCAGGTCAATACGAGTTAAACCATGTCGACTAGGATAAAAAATGAGTTTTAGGTCGTTTCGGGTTAAAACCGTCATTTTCGATGAAAACCGAGTCCACTGGGTCAATACGAGTCAAATCATGTCGACTAGGCTGAAAAATTAGTTTCGAGTTGTTTCGGGTCAAAATTGAGTCCACTTGGTCAATATAGGTCCCAACATATTGACAGGGACTAGGATGAAAAAAATGAGTTTCAGGTTGTTTCGGGTCAAAACCAAGCCAACCGAGTCAATATAGGTCCCACCATGTTAACCGGGATAAAAAAATGAGTTTCAGACTATTTTTTGTAAAAATTGTTATTTTTGGTCAAAAGCCCGGTCCACCGAGTTGATACGCATATAAAGATTTTTTAATGTTCTAATATAACTTTTGATAATTAAAATTGATTTTTAGCGGTTGAAACGAGCTTTTTCTAATACTAATTTGAGTTTTTAATTTTACCCCTATAAATATTTACTATTATTATATATAATAAAACAAAAAAAATAATACAGCTTTTATCATAGTAGGCGGAGGATTTTTGCCGATTGTAGGCGATGAAGCTGTAACATTGAAATTTTACACATCACTAGATTTTCTATCCCCTTTTTATTAGCTATAAATAGCTGGTGAAAATAAGCAAGAGAGAAAGGAAGGGAGGAAGAGAAAAAAAGAGAAAAAAGAAATCTTACTATTTATTTGGTTACTATTCATGTATTTTCTACTTTTTCTTCATGTAAATAAGATATTGATTTAAAAAAAAAACCAAAAATATCATAACCATTATATTAATTATGAGCCTTTGATTTAATAGGATACAATACGGCTTACCACACTAGATTAAAATCCAAATCCATCTCAACCCTAAAAACAATCTGCCACTAGATCCTGTTGTGACATGTCATCAAGTGTACCAAGCACTCGTTGTACCGTGCCACACTAGATTGAAGCTCAACCCATTCGGACTGCCGATCAACTTGCAGATCAAGCCAATTACAGCTGAAGGATCAATTCATCCATGATCCAACGGTTCACAGCCTTCAGCTGCACCGGTGGACCATGCTCGCATTCACACCTTAGCAACATCTCGAAGTCTCTCTCTCCTCTCGCCGGTGATTCTCTCTCTCTCATTCAATCTCCCATTTCTTGTTGGTTAAAGCCTCCAAACCACCACAAAAAGGTTGATCGCCTCCTCTAAAGAAAAACCCTAGCCATTGTACCCGTTGTCTATGCCTCATCTGGTTGGGAAAAGGCCATGATTTTTATTGATCACCCGAAGCTTCAAACCGATGATTCTCCCTCATCCGCCATCAACGGAAGTCGAAACCACCTTCATCAGAATCCTCCCCTTCATATCTACCAGAATCAACCATTTTTTCTGGAAATCTCACCGAGAAATTTTACGGTCTCTAACAGTAAGCGCGCGTGACTCACACGCGCCACTAGGGGCATTTTCATAATTTTCCAAGAAATTCAAGGGTATTTCAGTCTTTTACCTATGTAGTGGCACTAAGGTAATTTTTTATGATTTCTTATGGTATTTTTGATATTTTTATATATAAATACTTGTAAATTTTTTTTGCATGTGAAAAAACAAAAAACCAAAAATAAATATAAAAAGAATAACGATGCAGGTCCAACACCCATCTTATTATGTCACCGTTCATAGGTTCAAATCCCGATTCTCAAGTATGGATTATGTCCATTATTTTTTTTGGTAACCCAAACATAATTCTACTTTTTAGGGACAAACATCAATATTTTAGACAAGTCTCCTATTTTTTTAAGGATTGATCTCATTTTTGAAGTGTCTCCTATGAATATTATTTCTTGACACATCTCTTTTATTTACAAAGAAAAAAGCACCGATGTCAAAAGTTTAAATACCAAATATTGATTATGTTTATTATTATTTCTTTTAGTAACTCGGATGTAACTCTCCTTTTTAGGGACAAACATCGATATTTTAGACAAGTCTCATAATTTTAGGAACTGATGTCATTTTTTAACGTGTCTCCTATTTTTAGGGATCGACATTAACCATCTTTAAAAAAAATTACAAATAAGCTCAAAATATAATAGCATTTAAATCAAATAAAAAACACACAAGTAAGGTTAACCTTTCTCTAAAAGGATGTTTTAAGGGTGGTGTCTACCTTCCCTTAATCATAACTAACCCGGTGCTTGAATCTCTGGGACTAGTGTCTAATTTTGGATTTCTAGTTTCTTTAAATTACTAGATGGCGACTCCAATAAAATCTCTATTTCCCCCAATCGAGAAAAATCTTTCTTTTTGTTAAATAAACAAAAAGAGTGAAGTCATCGTCCAACATCGTGTAGCGATAATGTGTTTACTAACCCTGCCTTATTTCTAGTGTGTTTTTTAGTCATACCTTCTTTTCAAGTGCGCCTTGGAGCTCTCACACCTTGGATAATGCATTTACTAACCCTGCCTTATTTCAAGCACATTTTCAAGCCCTCACAAAGTGTATTTTCTAACCTTGTCTCATTTCAAGCGCGCCTTCGAGCCTTCATACCTCGTGTAGTGTGTTTTCTAACCCTGCATCATTTCAATTGCGCCTTGGAGCCTTCACACCTTATATAGTGTGTTTTTAACCCTACCTCCTTTTGAGTACGCCTTCAAGCCCTCACACTTTAGGTAGTGTGTTTTCTAACCCTACGTCTTTTTTAGCGCCTTCAAGCCCTCACATCACACCTTGGGTAATGCGTTTTCTAACCCTACCTCATTTCGAGTTCCCTTTAAAGCTCTCAACCATCTTAGGTAATGTGTTTTCTAACCTTACCTCCTTTCGAGTGCACCTTCGAGCCCTTACACCTTAGGTAATGTGTTTTCTAACCATACCTCCTTTTTTAATGCGCCTTCAAGTCCTCACACATTAGGTAGTGCATTTTCTAACCCTGCCTTTTTTCCAGTACACCTTTAAGCCCTCACACCTTGTGTAGTGCATTTTCCAACCCTGTCACCTTTTGAGTGTGTCTTTGAGCCTCACACCTTTGGTAGTGCATTTTCTAACGCTGCCTCATTCTGAGTTCCCCTTAAAGCTCTCGACCATCTTAGGTAGTACATTTTCTAACCTTATCTCCTTTCAAGTACGCCTTTGAGACCTCACACCTTAGGTAGTACATTTTCTAACCCTACCTCATTTCAAGTGTGCCTTTAAGCCCTCACCTCTCAGTTAGTGTGTTTTCTAACCCTACTTCCTATCAAGTGTGCTTTTCAGCCCTTGTTACCATTTGATTCCTCGAACGCTCCTTTGAGCTTCCATCTCTTGAATAATGTGCCTTCGAGCTCTATCATGTTATCTCTTTAAGACATTTCTTTTTTGTTTTCATCTAGGTAAGACATTCATCACAATCAAACCTCTTTGAAAACTCTTTTATCTTCTATTTAAGCTAGTTGGCCATTATAATGAAACCATTTTGAGAAATCTTTGCATTTCTCACCACCTTTAAAATCTTCCACATAAGCTGGTTGCACATTACAATGAAACCATTTTAAGAAATTCTCACATTTCTCACCATCTTTAAATTTTTCTTATGGGTAGGTCGTCATTACAATAAGACCACTTTAAAAAATCTTCATACTTCTCACTGCTCTGAAAAATCTTTATACTTTTCACTACTTTGAAAAATCTCTGTATTTTTCATCACTTTGAGAAATCTCTGTCTTTTTCTCCAGGTTAGGTTGCCCATTATAACAAGACCACTTTGAACAATCTTGGTATTTTTCACCACTTCAAAAAATCTCTGAAGTCATATGTATTTCTCTTTTGGGCAAGTTGCCTATTGCAACAAGACCACTTTGAAAAATCTTTGCATTTTTCAACACTTTGAAAAATCTCCATATTTTTCATTTCTTTGAAAAATTTTTGTATTTTTCACCCAAGTAGGTCACCTATTATAGTAAGACCACCTCAAAAAAAAATTAAATTTTACCTAGGTAAGTCACTAATTACAATTTGACCACTTCAAAATCTCTGAATTTTCAAAAGAAAAATCTTCCACTTTTTACTTTAAGTACGCTTTTTAGCCCTTAAAAGGATTCATCATTTCTTAATCTGACGAATTCGTCATCTCATTCTTCTTTTTTTTTCTTTACAATGCTTACTATCTAAAGTCTCTTATGAGACTTTCTATCATAAACATTGTAAAGAGGGAGACAACAGTCATAACCTAATTTTAGGTTATTCTCTAAAAATTAGTTTTTTCAAAATAAAAATTAAAAATTAAAAGAAAAACTAAAAATATAGGGGAGGGAAAGCAGATCAAGGAGGGCTACAAAAATAGAAAAAAATCAAATAGCAATTTCTTAAGGAAATTTAAAGCCTAATTGTACCCTTTTATACCTAAAAATAGAGAAAAATACAAATTCAATGTCAAATTGAATGATTATTAAATAAATTTGCATAAAAATTGAGTCAATTGAAATAATTAAATTTTTAATAGGCCAGTTTGATTTAAACATGGGCTAAATTAAATTTTAATTATGTTTAAGAATTAATTTGGGTCTAATTGAAGGATTTAATTAAGTGTAAGGACTTAATTATACTTTAAATAGGTCAAATCAATTTTATTTTAGACTTAATTGATAAGAAATTAAGTTTAGCAGCTTAATTTTGGTATAATTAAGAATATTAGAATTTTAAGAAACCAAATTTAATTTTTACCAAGTTAATTGATTAAAATTATAGGTTTAATTGCATTAAATAAAAAAATTTAGGATCAATTAGGGTCCAACTGAAAAAGGGAGGATTGAAATGAACTTTGGCAAAAACAGGAATCAATACTGTTCATGATTTTTTTCTCTGAAAAAGCTGATATGGTTACCTACTTTGCAACTGCATTTAATATACCTAACATCCGCCAAATTTGACAAATATTATATGAAAATGATTCCCTACACTTTCTTTATAACCCCATATAATCAGTTCAGGCTAAATAACAATACATCATCTTTGGTGACAGCCTAAAAAGTCCAACTCAGTCAGCTTTTATATGCAGATTTGCAACTCATGATACCTACTTTTAGCCGACGATTGGGATCCTTCCCAACTGAATCAAGGACTAAATTTTTTTCTCAGTGTAAACAAGATTACCCTCTTTTACCTTCTATAAATAGAGATGGATTTCATGGCCTGAGGGGAGAGAAAATCAGGTCCAAAATAAGCCAAAAAATTAGCTTCTACCTGGTTTCTGCAACCTTCTCTCTATTTTTCTTTCTTTCTCTCTCCACCTCTTCCACAGCTGCCTTCTCTGGTGAGAATGCCAACAAACCCGGCCTACACACCACCACAAATACCAAGTCCACCATAGGAAGCAAAGGTGGTGACTCTCTTATCATAGAAGCGTCTCGAATAGCTCAAACCGTTAGCAACTCCAGCACCGACCACCACAACAACTCTTGTAACATGAGCAGCAGCCACTCCTTCAAGCACCACCAACTCTTCCGCAGTCCTTAGCCAGAACAGTGATAGTAGTCAGAACCCTTCAGCCAGGTAAGCCACCCTTCCTCTCCTTTTCCTTCTTTTTATTCTTCTTTCCTCTTCACGGCATAAACATTAGGTGTGAAATATAACTCACATCCTCTTATTCATGCAGGATGTAGATTTTATATATATGTGGGGGGGCATTATAATAAAAAAAATCAAAATCAAGTAAAAAATATGATTTTCTCATATATTTTTCTACCAATTTTGCATAATATTGGGTTGTATATTTACATTGGAAAATATAAATATGGTATTAAAATACTCGGTTTCCCCTGAAATTATTAAAAAATTCAAAATATTTTCAAAAAAAATCTCAAAAAACTGTAAATTTTTATTTTAAATATATATATATATTATTGCATACAACCAAATCCTAAAATTTTTCCAAGCATATTTTTTATAAAAGAACAAAAATTGTATCTTTTTCATGTTAAAAAATTCAAAAATGGATATCGTAACCAGTTTATAATTATCCATTAGAATTTGGCCAACATGTCAAAAATCTTTTTCCAATCTTTTGTTAATCTAGATATAGACTTTAATATTTATGGGGTGTAAAATTACAAGATAAAGTACACCCTCAGGTATTAAAGATATAAAATGTAAATAAATATGATACTAACATTTAGATTTTAGAATGGTTAGGATTTAATCCAATAAGGTAGAAACTCTCTTACGAAGATAAATCTACCCTAAGCCTTAGAAAAGAACAACAGATACCTGACTCAAAAAAAAACAATCAAACAATAATGCACTAGGAGTGATGCGTCTTCCTCTTACACAATCAATCACTTACTCAGACTCTTGCAGATCATAGGTTCTTAGTGACCATAATACAAGGTGACGATTCCTAAATATTAATCATAATTTTATAATTAAATCCAAAAAAATTTCCAACACACCACACCTAACACGGGAGGCACGATAAATAGCCTTTGCCATAGGCAGACAATGTTATGCCAGCTCGCACCCCACGATAGGTATGTCATCATCTCCTCACAATCCTTCCTACTTTGATATTCATATTGCATCTCCAGTTCAGCCTTCAAATCTATCATCACAACAATAATTTATACTTGAACCCACAACTAAATGGTTGGTGATGGCTACCCTAAGTCGGATCATGTGGTATATATTGTTGAGACACTACAACTTGACTTTATATCTCAATTCATAGTCATAGAAATATCATAAACCTAATTCATATCAGGTCCAACAGTTGCTTCAACCTCGAACCACAAGTCTAGATCATATTTTGAATGGGTTGAAGGATCCTCTTAGTGTTTGGCATTCATTTCAGTGTTATATTATTCTTACAAAAAAAAAAGATTCAAGGTTATAATAAAAAAATATTAGTCCAAAAAATATATAAAATGCTCGAAGTTTACTTTTAACAAACACCTTAGCTCAGCTATCCACGAACTACGACACTCTTTATGTCTATCATCAGATAGGTTATCCACAAACTATTACAACCTTTTTGTCTCTCCTCTCTCTGTATATATTTTTTCATAGATAACTCCATTAGAGTTGACTCGCACTCAAGGTATCTAGCCTATAAATAAATCATTAGTTAAACATCGTGATAAATAATCATTAATATATTAAGAAAAATATTTAAAAATAAACCAGGCTCTTTGTATGGTTCATAAAAAGAAGTGATCCATCGATATGCTTGTTAATGGAACTATGAGTCTTTTTGTTTCTGTTTGAGCACCCCCTCCATAATCACCTCCTAAAACTTTATGATGTTAAAAATTTTAGATATCTCTTCCAATTAGTCTTAGTGATATGGGGAGATCTAGGATTCCTCCACACCTTAAAATCATCTCACTTGGCATATCTCTTTGCATAGGTTTGTGCATCATATCAAAAATCACGTAACTTAGTTTAGAAATTCTTTAAACTAGAAAAATATAAAAAAAAATACAATTTTACTATAAAAAAATACATAAGCTTCACATATTAAAACTTACCTAGTTGCGTTGTGGTTTTTCTAAACTTGTCTAGCCACCCCTAGAGTTAGCCTTATCCCATTGAAATCTTTCCTTATAATCATTTTTCTAAAATAATTAGTTTACATCATTAAAAAAAACCAGTTAAATATAAACTAAAAGCATGTGTGTAACCTTGAACTTCCCTCACTAAGTCTCAACCACTTATATCTATTCAAAATACTCTTTAAGATGGCTCCATTGAAATAAAAGATCTTTCATTGATGTTATCATTTGCATAGCTTCTATATTTGTGGTCCTAAAAATCAATGAATGAATGAAAAGGCATGTAAACAATTTATTAATTCATTAATGTTATTTGTGAGGGGGGGAAGAATTTCTTACATGCTCAAGTCTGGTTTTCATTATGCTATAAACTTGTTAGAATTAGGTTCTTTAATATATGGAACATCATATTTGTGAAATGTATTCAGCAAGCATGCAATTGTTAATATGTGCATTAAGTGTTTCTTCATGATCTACATCTAATTGTGTTACAGGCTTAAGAACACTACAGTTTAAAGAAATAGAATCGCTCTATCTCGACTCTAAATTTTTTCCCGACATCTAAATAATATAACTAAATAGTTAAGTATATTCAATGAAATTCCTAGGATATAGTTTATAGGTTTTTGTTTTAGTGTATTTATCTATTTTTAACAAACTTTAGGAAACTTTTTCCTTATACATGACCCTACCTTAAAAATTTCAAAATACAGAAAATCACATTCTCAAACCAACTATAATACATAATGTAATATGGACATCAATTTTTCCACGTGTCCATTATTATACCAAACACACAACTTATATAATATCCTCAAAACATAGCTTTCAACATAATTTTATAAAACTCCATCAAACTATTACATGTATTATCATAAACCAACAATAATAATAAATAATTCAATTAACATTTAATTTCTAGAATTTGCAGTTTTCCAATTATTAATAGAATTGATCCAATTCAAATTATTTCCATGCATTATCATAAACCATAATAAACAACCCAATTAACATTCTAACCATAAAAACACATGAACTCTAATTTTAAGAATTAGAGATTTTTCAATTATTCATATAATTGATCCAATTCAAACTATTTCTATTCATTTTCATTACTTAATAACAATAATAAATGAAAAAAGTTAAATAAATGTATTCTTACTAGAGTTACAAATTATTGCATTCTTACTTATGCTTTAAACCACGTAATGAGTTGTTCATCTTATAATTGAAAAACATTAGCTTCAATAAAATATGGATTTTGAAATAACAAAATTAATGATGTTGTTTATAAGAAATTTATTGAAAAATTAATTTACATGGGAATATAAGAGAAAATGATTTAAAACTATAATATTATAAAATTACTTAATTGAACAAAATATCTCAATTCATCATAGTTAAATAGTACTTAATTATGTGCTTGTGTTTTATTCGATATTTGTCAAATATCTTCTCAAAACTGTATTATTCGACAATGGTCATCCAGGCTTAGTGAATATTAACAAATTTACACTTAAAAACATTTTACCATCATCATTATATCTTTGAATATGATTGAAATTTTTTCTATTTTTCATAAAAATATTTTTTAAATATTTTAATATTTTTAGATTATTATATTATTTATTTATTAAATAGGTTGGCCCTGACTCATCCATCTTAGCAGGACTTAATCAGGTTAGGCTAACTAATAGCCTAATAAACCTTATCCTTTTTTATGTTTTTGGTCTTAAGTTGGATCAAGTCCAACCATCTGGGTTGAGATGAAAGAGGTCTAGCCTAGTTAGGTTAGTCGACTGGCTGCCCAATAGCCTTTCTTTTCTTTTTATACTTGATTGAACCTGATGCAGTCATATGGGCTAGGATGAAACAGGTCCAACTCAACTGAGTTGGGTTAACGGACAGCCTAATAACCTTTTCTTTTTATGTTTTTTTAGGCTAAACTCGGCCTAATCATCTAGGCTAGGCTGAAACGGATTCATCCTAAGCCCACATAGTCATTGGCTTGGCCTAGTGACCATGTTTATTATTTTAGTCGCTTCATGCAGAATGAATTTTGCATGAAGTGGTTATAACCATGATAAGGGGAAAGAAGAAAAGGGGAGAAGAAAACTACCTAGCATGGAAGTAGTGATCGACTAGTGGTGGAGCTGTTAATGGAGATGTCAATTGCTAGTGATAGGGTTGCAAGGGTGTTTTGCCATCGATTATCACAACATGTGTAAGGTGGTGGTGGCTAAAGAAGCGACGAAGGAAGAGAATAGAGGCAATAATGGCAAAACAAACTAGGGGGTTAAATTTTTGTCAACTTTGCAACCTAATTTCTTCATACTCAATAACTGAAATCCACCCCTATTTATAAAAGGTGGAGAGGGGATTTTTTTTTCTTTATTGGAGATAAATCTTGGCTTTTAATTCAACTAAAAAAAATCTCAATCGTTGACTCAAAGATAAAATCATTAACGAAAAAAGTTGACAATTAAAGGTTGCTAGAGTTGGCTTTAAGGTGGCGCTACAGCTACCTTAAGGGTAGTTGGTCAACAACACCTACTATGGGGTGTAGTACAATGTCAGGCTATTATGATAGTGTATAGTTTGTCCAGTTTAGTATGGAGAAGTAGCATTAAATACATTTGAATAATAACCACCCAAACAGTCTTTTCAGGCAAAAAAGAGATGATAATTAGTAACTAGATGATGAATTGTTTTTTTTTTTCAAAACAACACCATTTTAGCATTATGGTTTAAATTTAGGGATTTGGCCGAGTTCAATTAGTCCTTCAACTTTTAGTTTCTTTCAATTGCGTCTCTAATTGGCATAGAACTTTTAATTTTATGTAATTTTACCCTTGTCGAACTTTAACATTAACCCTAAATTTTAGCATCTTTTTTTATTTTAGTTCTTAGTCTTGGATTTATGTAAATTAACCCTCAATTAACCATTAAACTTTCAATTCTTTTCAATTTCACATTTGATTTCAATCAATTGGATCCTTAAAGTTCAGCACCTTTTTTAAAAAATATCTTTAGCTGTAAATTTCTTCAATTTAACCTCTAATTAACCCTAAACTTTGATTTTCTTGCAATTGTATCCTTGATTTCAACCAATTGATTATGTAAAAATTTAATGTTTGGTCCTCTAAAATTTTAATCTCCTCAATTAAGTTTAAATTAGGCTTCCAAACTTAATATTTCACCAATTAAGTCCCTAATAAAATTAATTTGATCTATTTAAAGTACAATTAAGTCTTTTCACTTAATAAATTTTTTAATTTGACTCAAATTAATTTTTAAACATAATTAAACTTTTAATTTGGCCCATGATTAAATCAAATGAGCATTTTAAAAATCTAACTATGCCCTAAGCTTAATTTTTTATATAGATTTGTCTAATAATTATGTAATTTGATCTTGAATCCATATTATCTCTCTAGTTTTGAGTACAATGGGATACAATTAAGGTCCTGATTTAGTCTAAAATTACATGTTGATTTTTCTATATGTTTGAAATCCTCTTGGCCTATTTTTTTGTCAAATCATCACTCTTCTTGCTATTATTACTTTATTTTCTATTTTCTACTGTGAAAGAAAAAAGGGTAAATTTTGAGAGGAATAATCCAAAAATAGGTTATGATAAAGAAAAAAAATGATTTCAATAGGACCAGTTAAAAATTTTTGTTGCTATAAAATCAAGTAGTGACTTTTTTTTCTTCTTCTTCTTTTGGTAACTGTGAGTATTCGGCCAGCTTATATATACTTTCACTGATCTCTCGGGATAACTTACCCGCACTCACTTTCTTCTTACTTCTTTTATATTTAGCTCGTCTGGAGATAATGTTATGTTCTCTATTATGATCTTGAAATTACGTTGTTCTCTGTTATGTATGATATGGACAGCCAAGAATTACAATAGAAATGCATACGTTGCATAGACATTTATGCAGAAGAAGGGTGCACATCTTAACTTTAGGATATGGATCAGACACCTAGAGTCATTCTTTTGGGGTAATAATTACCTTGAGAAATCTATTTCATGAGGGAAAAGAGCATTACAACAGCCTTGAGAAAATGGCATGTGACACACTACTCACCATCAGCCCATTGCACTCCGAGTCATTGTCAATAGATTCCTTCCTTTCACTTTGATCTTTTATGAAATATTTTAAGCAAACAAATTTTAGCTCAATCTCAACTAATCTTATATGATCAATATGTTATTGCTGAATTTCAGTAACTCATGTCCATGACAGCAGATTCCAATTGGTTGTATCTCCTTTAAGCCTTCAGCTACTTCAATAAAAACAGGATTCAGTATCATGTTGAGATGTTAAAGTCGAGTTAAAAGCTAATAACTGAAATCTAGTAAGCTAAGTCTGTGGCCACCAGGAGGTCCTTCACTTTTATAAAGAGAATCAGGATAACAACCATGGTTTTAGACAGGACAGTGTAAAGTAAATCAAGCGATGACAAATCAAGGTAAGTGGAGATTATAATCACTTTACCATGTGCCTTCTTCCATTAAATTAAAGAAGCAACATTGCTTGAAAGGTGAAGAGACCAATTTCAGTCCATGAGATGCAGTTTCTTTCTCTGAGCCTCTCTCCTTCCTCTACAGAGTTTAACCCTCCTTTATTGGTGTAGATTATGGTATTGGTATGTGATCAGAGATTTAACCTACTAAACGAGTTAGCAGAAAAATAAGTTCTAAAGGAATAATAGAAAACATTATAATGCTTTTGCATAGCCACAAAATTAATTATGTGTTTGGGGTAGTTTTTATGGTTATGATTTAGAAATATAAATTTAAAAAAAAATTATAAATTATAGCTTTTTTTAATTAAGATTTCAAGAGAGTTTTTATTAAGACTCATGTAAAATCATGGTGTGTGTTGATTAGCCAGGCACTTTCAAAATTATTATTGGAACAAAACATAGTTTTAAACACACCGCATACCGCACTGAGCAGAAAGGCAAGAAACAGTCGAGCCACCAATGGAACCTTTGGAAGCTTAATGTTGCCCTTTACCTTTCTAAAAATGATGGTATATTTAGTAAGCAAATTAATATACCATATAGATGTCACATGTGCCCTCACTACTTATCTAGAGAGAGAAAAGAAGACATAAGACACTGTTTTGGATCCTTAGTTCCTCACGTTATAAAGTAATCAAATGTACAATAAGTTTACTGGTAATTGCACATCAATAAAAGCTAAAACTTAGAAGCTTGTTACATATAGCTCCACCCACTAGAGAGAAACAGAATTGTGGCTTGTAATAATAGTAGTGGTCGAGGCTATAGCAGCAAGAAAATCTCTGTAATCCCCAGATGGGATTCTCTCACATATTGCATCTTTCAGTTCCATCCCATACTTTCTCTTGAAAATACTTCGTATCTCATGCAAGTCTACCTCAGCTCTGCTTATCATCACACGAGCCAAGGCACCATTGTCTGCTGTTGTCCCTTTAATACTCGTATACAGTACCTGAAAGAGCGTGAGTTTTTATTCAGGGGAACTATAGAATGGCAATTGGCAAGTAATATTGAAATCTTGTCCAGAAAATGAGAAAATAGAGGAAAATCTTGCACCAGTAATGTTTATATATTAAAAACATTAGAGAGAATAACAAATTTACCTTTGCGTAATAAGTAGGTGGATTGGACATGCATTTCATGACTACTTTAAGAGCATCTTCAAATTCCATGTACTTTGCATTTTTGAGCGACTGCAAAACAGAGTCCAAATAAAAGAACACATAAACTCAAAATATGACTGTTAAACGCAGAAAATTAATTTCTTGGCAAAAGATGGTATGAAGTATAAGAAAAATTTCACCCTTTACCTTTGTGTACTCATGTCCATAAATGTGTTTATAGCTAGACAGGGTCAATTTCGTCTGTGGAATGCTCCTTTTACTCAGAATCTCAAGCACAACAGCTTCTTCAACGGCTCCCTGTGAACTCCCTTCCCCTGCTTCATATAGCCTCCTAGCATCACATTTTGCAATATGTTGGCTAACATCCTCCTGGTGTGCCATGTGTGATGTAGCCAACGCTACAAGAATCTTCAAAACCATAGCAACATATTCAACAGATATCAAGCGCGTACAGAAAATGCTATTCCTATTCTTGAATCCGGGGCTTGTTTATCATTTGATATAATCTTTAAGATTGAACAAGATTACCTTTTGGTAAGGATGGGGTGGCTCAAGATTGATAATTTCTTGGTCCAAATGCCTTCTGAATCTTGCATAATAAGCCTGTTTGATGAGAAGAATATGACTTGATTTTCGCCCGACAAAAATCTCAACAAGAACCTTGTAGTTAACATCACCTTGTCCAAAAGCTTCCCTTGCAACAATAGCATCACGTTCATGTGTGTCCATTATCCACCTATATAAAGCTGCACATACTTTTGATCCGTTTTGGGATTGCATCTTTTGGAGAAGAATGACCATATCCTCTCCATACGTGGCCTTGTAAGTCTGTCTAATCTGTTGCCTTTCAGGCTTGGACCTGCCAGCCAATGATCGAACCAAGTGGTTTAACCTTCCCCAAGAATCATGAATCTCTTTGCATTCATTCTCAAAGCCATGGCTAGAAGAGGTCAAGATTTTGGTACCCATAGCGGAAGCGTCAGAATTCTGGTTTCCAAGGTAAACAAAGAGACCCCCTTTTGACTTGTTTAAATGCAACCAAGGCTTGGAGGACAAGGAAGGGATCTATCTTTTCATGGTGACTGCTGTTCGGATTTGTCATTTTCCACCATGCTTTTGACAATGCCGTAAACATTGGGTTTTTTTTCTTCCGTTGCTGACGTTTCTTCAATCAAAATTATTTTCTTTTTTATAACTGAGTTATGTAGATGTAAACATTTTACTTTCTTTTCCATAACAAAAAAAAAGAGAGAGATAAAATAATCATTATTCACACTCTATTTATCACGAGAGATCAGGGAAAAGATAGATGCAAGAAAAGAGATAGCAATGGAAATTTAGTAAAAAGGATAAGAACCCAAGAAAAGATTAGAGTAATCTCTCTAACCCTTCATCAGTTACCATTTCTATTTCAATCTGAACTGATTGACTTTTATCCTTCTCATACTTGTAGTGAAAACTAGATGGATAGTGAATGATTTTTTCTCTAAGGTAATTTGAATTTTTTTTCCCAAAGTCTGTATTATTTTTAAAATATTTTAATCAGAAGGTTAAATAGTCTAACAAAAGCAATTATAAATTATAACAAGGTTTCACCAGTTCAAAAGCAAACCTCAAACAGTCCATTTATGAAAGGAAAAAGAAAAATAGAAAAAAAAAAGTGCTTCTGATTGTTATTCGGGCAAAACTGAAAGGCAGGAGGGGAAACCGTAGAAGTAAAGTGGGACTGGGAAACATAAAATAAAAAATAAAGGAGGAGGATCTGTGCCTTTGAGTTGAGACTGAGGTGGAAGGGAGGAGCCTTGTTTGGACACAAGTGGATGTGTTTTTGTTTTGTAGCTCGGTGGTCATGGATTTCCTAGTGGACTATGAGTGTGAAATGGTCTCTTTTTAGTTACATCACTGTGTCCATTCCTAATCGCCACACCTTTCTCTCGTTATACCAACAAAAAAAAAAAAAATGAACTGTGTATACGTGGGCTCTTTCTGCTGCATTTCATATATTTCTTTTTTCTTTTTTTTTTTACTTTGTCCTTCTATACTAGCAACCTCGTATCTTTTTTAATATGATTATTCAAATCAATTTACATAAATTACAGTTAATTTTTAAATTTATTAAATATTTTACAAGTCTAATAAATAAATAAGACATCATAGAAAACAAATAAAACTTTTCCTTTACTAGGCCACTACCTCAAATTGCACATAATCATATATTTTTTTTTTAGATTAACGTGGGTGTCCGGGCCAGTTTTCGCGCACCACGACTAATCCCACGGGCCCTGAAGTTAACGACCATGTAAGCCTCCAGTGGTCATCATATGAGCAATCAAAAACTCGAACCTGAGACCACAGAGGGAGCAAACCTCTTAATCCCAAGTCCTTACCACTTGACCACCACCTAGATGGTTCACATAATCATATATATTACTTTGATTAGTGGATGAGTTCTGTCATTGGCGAGGCTATCTTTTTTTAATATAAAAACAATATTTAGATAGTGTTAATATTTTCAAAGAAACTAGAAAAATCTAAGACTCAAATTATTGATTCAATTACATTTAATAAATTTGATTAATTTTATAATATAATTTAAAAGAACAATGACGATTAATAAACTAAACAAAACAATATTAATAGTATAAATCAAATTTGTAAACAATTGTTGCACAAGTTTTACTTCTCTAAGAGAAGAAATAAAAGTTAATTGTAACCTATAGGCTAGACCATGTACATAATAAACAAAAGAGAAATCTTTAATAGACAAAGCTTGGAGTCCATTATGCTCATCTTGAGTATTTCTTGTACTATTATATCCTTGATCTCGAATTATATCCTGTAAGAATATTATGACGAGATAGAACATTGCACAATTTTTGTTTTAGAGTCAATATCATGATATTTTTCATAGGCACAGGATGAAAAAATTATTCCCAAATGAAACCATTTTTATCAATGAAATGCAAGGTAATTGTCATTTTTATTTTTATTTTCTTTATCTCAAGCTTCATCAACAATAATACAAGACTTTGAACTATCAATCTTATCATAGATCACTCTTTACACGTTATTAGCAAAGATATTTAAAATCTCCTTTTAAATTCTACGAGAAATAAATTTATTATTTTGACAAGGAGCATTTTTTAAAACAAACCTGTCAAGTTTAGCATTATGACTTCCTAAAAGCTTTAAGAATTCAATAAATTATCTTGATTTTTTAACTTATGACTTTCTTTGTGGTCTCTAAAGACACGTACTTAAAAAGCTAATTATTAAATAATATTGATTGTATTTATAAAGTGTAGGAGATTATTCTCAACTTTGTATGATACTCATTTATCTATCAAGTTGTGAATATATAGTGATTGATTCATTTAATATTCACAGCATTTCACTATAATTCTATATATTGAATTTTTCATCCCAACAAAACATAAAAAATCCCATCATTTACCTTCCTCCAATTAACAAAGCCTTTAAACACAATCTTTTGATACTGACTTTCATGTTGGCTTACCAAAAAGATAGAAAGACAAACAAAATATAGCATTCATTACATCTAAGTACTTTAGTTAACTCTAAAATCCTTTAAACCAAGAAGCTTGAAATCAATTATGGTGATTCTCATCTTTTAGAAAAAAAAAAATACTTTGAATGCATAGATTGAAATGCATCGGTTTTGAGATAAACACAATGAATTTATATTCTTTGGTTAATAGAAGCATCTCATATCATTAAATATATTCATGGATCATGTTTTTAAAAAATAGCATTCATTTCATCACGCTAAATTATTTGACTTTTTAAAAAACATTCATTAAGTTCCTCAAATTCAAGAGGAATGAGTTGTCATGTTTGAAGTAGTAATTATAATAAGTACATTGTTTTTTCAGGAGATTCATATAAAGTTTCTTAGAAAAGGATTTTATAGTTCTTTGTTATTGTATATCTATTTTTAAAACTTAATTCAAAACTAAAATAACCTAAAATATCATCACTATTAGTTCAAGAATCAATCTTGTAGCTTAATCAAAATCAAAATGAAAATGAAACTAATACATTGAATACATGATAATTTTATATCTAATTGTATCATTAAACATTCCATTAATTAAAGCCGTGAAGAATTCAATTTTATATAATTCATAAAAAAAACCATCAAAGCCCTAAATGTTAAAAAAATAGTAAATATAAGATTCTAAAGACCAAAAATTAGAATTCCCTTAAATTCTTGTATAGTTATGTATTTGTTAAGAAAATGGAAACTGTAGATTTCTTTGCTTAGTATAAGAGAACAAATCAAAGCAATTAAGGAATAATGAACTACAATCCCTTACAATCCTTCGAGTTATTGTCACGAGAGAAATAGAATATTGAGAAATATGATTGGTTAAGACAATCAAAGAATATCTTCTTTCTTTTTTGTTTTTATAGTTAACACTAGAGGATTGAGCTAGTTATGTTTGTCTGTTTTATGGTAGGTTAGGCTACCTATTGGCTATTAATTTTTTTAAGTTAAAAGAGTTTGTGTTTATGATGAGCTCAAAAGAGATTTGGGCAGTAAAAGTTTGAAAATTAAACAAACAATATATGTATCTCAATGTTATTTTTCTTTTTAAGTTAAAAGTCTTTTTGGATGGATGTTAATGTGAAAAATGATTTATTTTTTTTTGTTTTGTGTTTACCAACTTATTTATACATCCATATTTTATGCAAGCACTGAAAAAAGGGCTAGTAAGTGTGTATTTTTTCCAAAGTTGGATGGAAGACCATCAATTTTTCAAAAGAAAAAAAAGGGGGATGTTGGATGGCAGAAATTTTTTATTATGAGAATGATCTCATCTGGGGTCTTTTTATGAGTTTAGTTGGGTTTAATTTTGACTAATTAAATTTTACTTGTTTGTATCTTAAATAAAAATATCTACACGACTATATATAAATCAAATTGATTCGGACACTCAACAAAACTAAATAAAACCTAATTAATAAGGTATTTAATAATATTTAATTAATAAAATATTTAAAAGTGTAGTTGCGATAATATTTTAAAATATTTTTATTTAAAAATGTATATATAAATAAGAAAATCTACTCAACTATAAATAAACCAAAATTGATTTGGAATCTGGCCAATACTAAATAAGGTATAATTAATTAGTATTTACTAATGCTTTATTAATAAAGTATTTAAGAGTGTGACTGTGATTATGTTTTAAAGTTTTATTTGTATGTGTGTATAATATTTAATTTTGATATTAATATATTAAAATAATTTAAAATTATTAGAAATTTAATTTTTTTTTTAATAAACTTTAACTAATATTTAGACAAGGATTAAACACCTGGACCCTTACTGAAAAAGTAATGTTGTCTCATTCTGGCCAATAGAAAAGGGAAAACATCTCAGAGGTAATCCATCCATATGAGAAATTAAGCCATCCTTTTGCATGTAGTTGCTTGTTGGCAATCGTTACATGCAACCTCTGTGGACTGATTAGGCTTACTTTAATTATAAAAAGCATCCACTTTGCTTAAGTGATATTCTAAGATCTAAAAGAAGTAGATTGAAGAAAACTCAATGTCTCACCTGTTTACTCGAATTCTTTATCCAGACAACAAACATTGGTGTCAGCTGATTTTCGGACAAGAATTGATCTTCTTTACGCAAGGTGCCCGGATAGGATTTCATCTCTAAACTCCTGAACGCAGGAATTGATTCTCAGAACTCCTGAACTTGCTGTATTCAACGCCCATGAGAGGCTTTCATCTCTTTACTTGCCTGCTGAGTGGGATTAAGTTAGGTTTCTCTCGAAAATCCTTACATTTGGTCTTGGTCTTCTAACTTGTTATTGTATTTTTTTTTTTAACTGGGTCTTCATTGTGTCTAGATATTCATAAAATTATCATTATTGTTAAAAAAGAAAGAAAACACCCCATTGCCAAAATAAAATTGTGATTCTCTATATAAAACTATTAAAATTCCATGTTTTCTATTCTATTTTAATGAATGATGTTATATATAGACCAAGCTCGTCTCATTTTAGCATCCCATTGGCCATTTCACTTGTGCTTCCCCGATAATTGGATTTTTTTAATAAGAAAATAAATATATCGACTTTTACAACACGTTAAATGCAAAAAGAATTCTCATTCATAAATCAAAATGCGGATATATATATATATATATCTAATTAAATAAGTTGGTATTTAATTAAGGAGCATTTATTTTTTATTTAATCAAACAATTATTTATGCTAATAAAAAATAAAAAAATCATTGGCGAAAATAAATTCAATAAAATTATAAAATCCAAGTATCATACAAATCAATATCAAATATCAAAGTAGAGAAAAGAAAATATGTAAGAAAAAAAATAACCTAAAAAAAGATTTGGGTCACCACAAGTTAGTTCACTAGCCCTGTGACCACAAGCACAAGATTTAAATATCTTTATAAGAAAAAAAATAAAAAATAAAATAAAAAGATCAATTTTGAAAAAAAAAATCTAAAAAAATAATCTAAAAATCAAATTTTAAGTAATGAAACTTAAAATAAAATTCAAATAGTAAAAGGGTTAAAAAATAAAAAAATTAATATAAAAATTGAACTAAACTTAATAATAAGAAACAAAATTAAATAAAAAATAAAAATAATAACAATAAAAAAGTAAGACACTTTCATACTTCGGCAAGGAGACGAAAGGGAGAAGAAGGGGAAATCCCACTGGAGCATGATCGCTACACCTCTGCATACATATACTGCACACACATACTGAGAATGTTGGTTTTGTTCTACTACCGCCATGAAAAGCAGTGTTTCACGTCCGTAAAATGCCACATACAAAGCCTCGAAGGCACTAGCTGCTGGTTGTATCAACGCACGCACGCACGCACATGCAAATAATTTTTTTTATTAATATTATATTTATAAAAAGATTAATTTACCTATTATATAATATAATTATAACAACAATAACTCAAGAGAAAAAGGACTAAAAATAAACCCTGTAATCAAGCTTTAGACTTTTTTTTTATCTCAAGGGTAGTTTAATAATTATATTGTACGTATTAATATTTTATATTTATAAAAAAAAAAACAAATTGCTCCTATGCAATGTAAGTATGAAAAAAAAAAACAAATGGAAAAAACCAAAAACACCTCCTAGAAAGTTTTAAATTTTTTATCTCAATGGCATTTAAGTAATAGCACTGTGCATTAAACAGGGAAATGTCTATAAAGCCATTATTTGTTATTTCATTTTTTTTCTCAAGATCGATCTGATCTCATTGAGTTTGGTAATGAGCAATGTGTCTTTATAAGAAAAAAAATCATTTTCTCCTAATAATGAGTTCATTTGTAGATTTCTCCAAGGATAAAATGAGGTTTTTATTATGAATTTCTATGGTGAAAATCCCATGCTATTTAAATTTTATTAATCATCATTTTTTATTTATCTATCATGGTTCCTTCATTTAATTAATGTGTTGAATTCATGGAATGTTTTTTTAGAGGGAACATCACATCATTACCTTGTACTACATTGTCAATCAAATTAAATGTTTTTAGTATAAAAAATTAAATATTTTTGATATATTTTCTAATAAAAAAATTATCATATATAAATTAATTCAATATAATCCAATTTACTTAACAGGTCAAAAAAAACTTAGATATCCTGTAAAAATACATTTTAATTAAAAAAATTTAAAATATTTTAAAAAATACTGAGAGAACAACATATTAAATTTGCATTAATCATACTATGTTAACTCACTAAATTTACAACCTAATTCTTGAGACATAATAAACTTATAAAAAGAAAATCAAAATAGATTATAAAGCTCATTTTCTAATTAAATGAATGTTCAAATTAAAAATAAAAAATAAAAAATAAAAAAAATAAACCAAGTTAACACAAACCAGCTACCAAACTCATGACCTAAGTCATAAGGTCAAGATGATTATAGAAAGCAAATAGAAACGAATTATAAAATTTAATTTTCAATCAACCTAATATTCAAAGATAAAATAAAAAAATTAATTAAAAAACATGGAAAAAAACTAAGACAATTCATTAAACCAATAATTCTGGTCATGAAATCGAGATAACTTCATAAAAAATAATTCAATATAAATTATAAAACCTAATCCTAATTTAAAATTAAAGGTTGAAATTAAAAAAAAACTGAAGCATTGTTTCAATGAACCATGCTTAACGATGAAATAAATAATTAATACAACTTTTTCTATTTTTTTCTAATTAATTAACATATAATTCTTATCATGATCAAAACACTTAAATTATTTGGTTGATATGAACATTGAACCAAGTTAATATATATATATATATATATATTTTTTAATTATTTGGTTATATATTTTGTGTGTCTATGTCATAACATGGTTAACATGTGGAAGTAATGCAAGCTTATAGTACATGTGTGTGGAGAGAGAGAGAGATGTCGTAGATTTTGCTAGTTGACTTAATATTAATGAAAGAGTTGGATTGAGAGTTTTCAAGTTTAAATTGTTGTACTAAGTTTGATAACAATGCCAAAAAATTTCTAATGATTTAGATTTTATTTTTTAATAATTATAAATATTTGGTCCAACTCAACACAGGTTATAAACTAATTAACAAAAACTAAAAAAGTTTAAAGATTGGTCAATGTTTATATGAATAATGAAACTCGTGACAAGTTTTTTTTATTCTCAAACATTTTTGCTTAAAATCACATCATTTTCTGGTCTAATCATATTAAATTAAGCTTTAAATTAAAACATGAATAAAATATATGGCTTACCTCAAATCAAATTTATGATAATTTTTATTTTGATTCAAAGTTAATTTTTCAATTTTCAAATTAGACAGGGAAGATAGAAAGTAGCTGAAAAACAAAAATAAAAAATAATTAGTTGTTGTTATACTAAGAACAAATATGGTCAAACTTGATATCAACATGTTTCATTCAATAAGAAAATAGAGATTGAGTTCGATGGTGGTGAGTTTCTCTATAAACATATTTGAAAATAGAGATTAAGTTATGTTTTGATTTTATAAATTCAGTTGATTTTATTTATTTTGGGTGATTTTAGGGGATATTTTGAACTTTAGGGTAGTTTAGATAGATTTTTATAGTTTTTATTAAGTGTTTTTAGATTAAAATAAATAAAAAATAGATTTTCAACCCAAAATTCTCATCTTATAATTTTTCAACTATTATTTTGAACTAGACATGGTACGTGATATGTTGCTTTTTTTTATATAATAATAAATATATGATATATCATTCATCTCCTCATAAATAAAAAATAAATAAATATTCTAAGTTGGGCATAGTAGGTAATACATTGTTTCGCCTAATACACCAAAACATTTAGGGTTGCGCGCTTGACCTTATTTTTTTTAAAAAATATTGCTTTTAACCTTGGGTTTTTAATTAATTTTATTTTTTTAATATTATTTTTTAATATTAAATTAATTCTGAGTTATTTTTTTTTTATCATATAACTAAAAAAAATGTTATTGACTCAACAAAGTCCATAACTCAAGATTACCCTAAATTAATTAAAATCAAAAAAATATATCATTATCTAAATAGTTTTTTTAGTATATGATTTTCATTTTAAAAAAATCAAACAATTTTTAATGATCATTTAAATTGTTTAGCTCAAGCCCATGTATTTGAGTTTTTTTTAAGGTTTTGATATGTTGAACCACTAAGGTCTACATGCTTGGGTTAACTTATTTTTTTATTTTAGAACCTTCAACATTAAGGGTTTTTTATGATTTTTTTATTTTATCCTTGATTAATTTTTATTTTTTTATGATATAATTAAAATAAAATTTTTTTTATTAAACTTATTAAAATCTAAAACTCAGTCATAGGTTTAGCGAGTTAAAACAAGTTAACTAGAATTAGTTCAATACATTATTGTCTCAATATGTTAACTTTATTTTTTTAAACCAAACTTTTTTTTAACTAGTCATTTAAATTATTTTTAAACTTATATTTCTTATTTTTTATATAATTTTTTATTTTTATTTTTATTTTTATTGTTAAACGAGTTAAATAAATTGAATCACTTCAAAACAAATTCACTTAATCTCAATAAAGATACAAGTAGAGGGTTTTCAATTTAACCTCGTCTAGCAGGTTTAATAAAAATAAAAAAAAAATTCAATGGCTTGGATATGTGTTTTTATGTTCAAAAGTTTTTTTAATCCAACCTGCAAGCTAGTTATTACCTAAACAAATTGATATAACACTGTCCTAGGTGCGTGATAATTTCATGAATTTCTTTGAAGGTGATCTTCGATAGAAAAAAAAAGAAAAAGAAAAAGAAAAGAGCACCCCAGAAAACAAGTTTCAAGGCACCTTCAAGGAAGAGTCAAATGAAAAACTAAAAGAAAAGGACTATAAAAGAAAAGTAAAACATATTTTTATATAAAAAAAAAGTAGTTTTGATTGGAGTTGTATTAATTAATTACAATTAATAAATAGTTTTATTAATAACAAGTATATTAAAATAAAATTGACTTTTATAAATGGTTTTTCTATTGAGGTGCACATATAAAAATCGTATTAAAAAAATTCAAAAATTATTTTATTAATTTTGCTTCTCGAAATAGCATGTTCGGAATGCTCATTCCGTGAAATGTGGAGAAATGGAATAATAGGTATGTTTGTTTTTAATTAATTATTTTAATAATGAAGGAAAGAGCAAGAAAGGGCAGGCTGGCTCAACTTTTTCCAGAGGAAAGGCCAACTAATATCCCATCCATCACTCAACGTCCAATGCTGATGTGTCATGTCTCATTACCTATTGACCAATCACCACCTCAGGAATCTAAGATGACTTCATCCTCTTGCTTTCACTTTTTCGAGTCTTACAATTGTACCCTCCCTCCACCTTCTAGATGTGATGCAGCGAGTTCATTGGTTTGGAATTTTTTATTTATATTCTAGCGGTGAAAATCGTAGCTTGTGGAGGAAAGTTTGCCTTTTTAAAAAAACAAAATAGGTAAAATAATTTGTAAATTTGAAATACTCTTTAATATTAATCACACCTTCTAATATCTAACCCCTTTTAAGTTTCAAGAGTTAATTTAGTAGACAATATGTACTAGAATTTGTTTTTCACATTTTGTAAGTGGCAATATAAATTTAAATTCACCTACAGAAGTAGTGTTTTTTTTTATTGAATATATCTCCGAAGGTATTTTTTACTTGAAAAAACTTAAATTAATACTTTTTATATAATTTTTTTTATGATTTTGATAAATAAATGTATAGAAAAAATTTAAAAAATATTTTTAAAAACCACTTTATATCATATTATCAAATACAAACTGAGAAAAGTGTGATAATAATTATTTTTTAAAATATTTTTTATTTAAAAATATATTAAAATAATATTTTTTAAAATTTTTAAAAAATTATTTTTTATAACAAATTCAGCCAATAAAAATAATTTAAAAATATAAAAAATTAAGCAAAAAAGATTAAATATTTTTAAAAACACGGTTTCACCAAGTTTTCAAATATTACCAAAATATACATGATTTATTAAAATTAAAAAAAAAAGTATAAAACTAAGTTTCAGCAAGAAATAAGGATTATAGTAATGATACAATTTAGAGATGCATAGATTAAATTGCTTTAACTTGAAAATGAGCAGGCAAATATTTGGAAACACGTTGAAACCATATTTTTTAAAAATTTAAAATTATTTCTTATATATATTATATAATTTTGATGTGTTAATATTATTTTTAAAAATTAGAAAAATATTATTTTAAAATATTAAAAAAATACTTTAACTTTAAATCATAATTATTAACACTTTTCCAAACATTCTCCATTAAGCTTTCAATAGAAGAAGGCGATTATGTTGACTTGTCCACGGTGATGCCATATCTATTGGCTGTGGAGCTAAAAGAACCACCCATGTCCCCATCTACTGCGGTCAAATTTCCAAACGAAAGGGATAAGAAAAATAAGCATGAGAAGGTCTATTTTTTTTTTTTTGGATTTATGTGGGGTGTCCGGGCTAGCTTACACGCACCACAACTAATCCCCACGGCCCACTGAATACCCTGCAAATCTAGTAGGCATGTAAGGCACCGCGGGGGTGACAGGCGTGCACGTCAGGACTCGAACCCAGGTGCAGTGGAAGGAGACAAGCCCCTTCCACCGCTAGGTCAAGCCCTAGAATGCATGAGAAGGTCTAATTTTGATATCATGGTACCTTGATAAAAAATAAAATAAAATAAAAAAGAGTAAAAGATGCTATTATTTTTTTGTATATATAATAAAAGAGATTAGAGAGAACCTCTTCCTCTATACACACCAACGGGGGCTCTAGAGGGTAGGAGGAGGCCATTGCCATCCTTCATCTTAGAAACTTTCTCAAGCTATTTCCATTCCAATTTTTGTAGCTTATTTTCAACCTTTTCCCTTTTATATTGTTTTCTATAGTCATTAAACCTTGTATTTTCAACATTTATTATTATTATTTTTTAGTGTATCGCTATATTACATAATTTCAATTTGAAATTCTTAAACCTCTCAAAAAGATTTTAAATTTAGTCTTTAATTTAATAGAATATAAATTTTTATTAAATACTGAAATTATTACATAGCCATTGCAAGATTTGCAAAGAAAAAATAAAGATTACATGTATAATCATTGATTATAATAAAGTGAAAAAAGATTTGCTCACCATATATTATATTTCTACATAATTTAATATTGAAATTCATTGTAGAACTTTATGTATGAAATTTATAATATAATAAAAATCAATACAAATTTGCAATCTAGTTTATTATTATTATTACTTTCCTTTTAGTCTGTAAAACTTCTTTTTACCCATATCCTCCTGTATTATAAAATCTATAAATAGAAAGAAAAATTCTCCGACCTTAAACCGAAAGATTTTATTATTCATTTGGGACAATAAACTTAAATTACTAAAATAGACATGAAGAGATTCGAAATACGAACATTCTTGACAATATAAAAAATAAAAAGATAAAATTTTATATTTTTTTAGTAATAAGTTTAATTTTTAGATTGGTCGAGTTTTATTTCATTTTTTAATTTTATAAATTTAAATATTTGATAATTTATTATTTATCTTAATATATCATATTAATATAAAATATAAAATATCTTAATTAATATATAAAATGATTTAAAAATATCTTTAAAGATTGCACAAACGAAATAGTTTAATAGATTTTAATTTTTTCTTGTAATTTTTTATTCTAAAATTGAAAACAATTAATAAAGAAAAACCATATTCTTTATATCATGTTGAGATTTCGAAAGTGAAATGCACCATATGGGATAAAAAAGAGAAAGTAAAAAAGATTAATAAATAAAAATAATGATTTTAAAGTTACCATAGATATTCCCATAATAAACTTTCATTACCATGTCACACAAGCCATGTTCTACCAGCAAACACATTTATCATAACACCCAACTACAGCTGGAAGGTACTCAAAGCATCCATTTAACTGTAACTCAAAAAAAAAAATCATAAAATTGAAGATAAAAAAATAAATATAAAAGGGCAAAATGGGCAATGTGATGGAGATGTAAATATGAGAAACAGTAAGGGCAAATAAAAAATGAAACAACTCTCTCTCTCTGCATTTGTTGTTCTTTCCTGTCAGGTGTCTGGCTTCTTTATCGTTACCTCCCTCTCTCCTTGTCTCTCTCTAGAGCTGCTAAAAACTGAAGAGAAACAAGCTTGCTACAGCAATGCAGGTTGGTTAGTTTTAAGTTAAAGTTTCTTGAATCAGTAAGAAAAAGAACAGAATCCTATTTCAGTGTTTTTCTTTCTATTTTATTTATCTTGATGAAATTGTTTTTTGTATGTAGACAAGAACAGTAGAAGTGAAGAATGTATCAGATCTTGCTAGTGAGAGAGAAGTTCACGAGTTCTTCTCCTTCTCTGGCGAAATCGAAAACATTCACATCCAACGGTACAACTTTTTTTGTGTGTGTTTGTTTGCTGAGAAAATGAACGAAACTGGAAAGTTGTGGAAAACTGGATCTTGGGTTTTTTGGATTTTTATGTTATTTTAGTATAGTATTAGTGTTTCTTGAGTGGTTTTTTATTTTTCTAGTTTTTGAGACTTTCTGTCAAGAAAAAATGAAGGAAAGTGACATTGTTATGCTGAATTTATTTCTGGGTTTACTAGTTAAGATACGAAAACAAGTGAAGCTGAGTTATTTGCCTGTTATATTTGCTTAATTGAACATGTGGTTTTGGGATGCAGTGACAATGGGCAATCAAAGACTGCATTTGTTACCTTCAAAGATCCCAAAGCACTTGAAATTGCCTTGTTGTTATCGGTGGGTTCACTTGTTTTCTTGTTGTTGTTGTTAAATTTTACCTTGTATTTTCCAGTTGATAATCAGATGAGTTATGAGATGCACTTTAATTTCTGTAATTTGAAGAATTGTTTTTTTTTATTTTTTCATTCCCTCTAAACTTTAAGCAATTGAATTCTTTTCTTTAACTCCACCCAATAAATGGTCCCTTCTGATGTATCCATTGGAGGCAGAATGTGCATTTTTTTTTTATGATGCATTAATTATTAGAAATATCTTGATAAGCTGATCTGAACTTCTGTTGATGTTCATTTTGATTTTTCCTTAAGAAAGACTTTTGTTTTGAAAAGTAGAAAGTGCTAGTCAGTCTTATTTCATCTTCTCCATTGTAATAAAAGAAGAATATATATCTGGAAAGGAAAGGGTGGAAGCTAAGTAGCACAGGAAAAATAGGACGAGACAGGCTATCTATTCATGCTGATTGTATTGTGAAGTAGAAGAAGTTGACTGTTGCTACAATAAATTGCTGTTCTCTTACTAAATTAGCCTGCAAGTCATGTGATGGAATGTAAATGACCGCTTTTGAAATGCCAAATTCCATAAAATTTGTATATGTAGCATAACGTATTTTGGAAAGGGATGTTTTTGGGTCTTAAGCTTGCAATTGGCTAACCCTCTCTATTTGATATGATCATTTGAGTAATCATTATGCATAATTAATCTGTAGAGTATAATTTGTGTGTCTCTGATGCAGGGCGCAACTATAGTTGACCAGATAGTGGCTATAACTCCTGTGGAAAATTATGTACCAAATCATGAGCTACAGGTTTTTCCACTATCAAGTTATTCAAATCTCTTTCAAATGATTTTGCAAAATATTTATGTTCTCGAGTGCAATTAATGCAGGGAGTAAGGAATATGGACATCACTATACATGTAGTTCCTTCTGAAGACTTCCCATCAAATGTTGAGGTAGTCAAAATCACCAGTGCTTATCTTACTTGGAGTATTCTTAGATGTATCCATCTATTTTATGGTGGATGTGAGAGACTTCTCATGACTAGAAAAACTTTGCTGCTATATAGAAATTATATTTGTGATTATTGTCTTATATTTGCTAATGAAATTGATTAAATACTGAAAACACCTGGTTGCTACTTGCTTCTCTTTTATGGTTGAGCGAGATGAATCTTTATCCTCAATATTCTTACCTTATTTGTCTTCATTCACCAGGAGCCATTTTACTTGTGCTTTAGGGTGATAGTTGGTTTGTGACCTGCATATTTGTCTCAACATGGGTCTGTTTATTAATTTTAAAGCATAGTGACTCTGAGTATTTAAGGTACCCTTAGTTCTTGTATAGTGGTTTAGGGCTTCAAATCCTAGCTTTTAACTTTATTGTTTTAAGTCCGTCCGGTCTCTCTTAGCAGGGGAAAACTAGCCCTTCAGGCAGCGGAAAAGTCTATGTTAGTAGAGCACAAGAAGTTGTCACAAGTATGCTAGCAAAAGGTTCAGCTATTGGCCAAGATGCAATGAATAAGGCCAAGGCATTTGATGAGAAACATCGCCTGAGTGCCAATGCATCTGAGAAGGTAATTTCATTTGATCGAAGAGTTGGGTTAACAGAGAAATTGACTGTTGGAATTTCGGTAGTTAACGAGAAAGTGAAGTCTGTTGACCAAAGGCTTCATGTATCGGATAAAACAATGGCAGCGATATTTGCAGCTGAAAGGAAGATAAATGACACAGGAACAGCTGTAAAATCAAGCAGGTAGAATCTCTTCCTTGAGATTATATTCTCTAGTTCCTCGTTTAGATACTTGCATTTTGTATGAATGGGATTGGTTGATGTAATTATTTCTGTTTTTTTCCACCCTTGTGGGATGAATCCCTGCCCCTTGTTTCTGGTTGTTTCAAATAATGGATATTAGAAGAAATGTACATAGACAATTCTTTTTTTGCTGTATCTAAAGCTGAATATTGTGGAAGATGTGGAGGAAAGTTTAGGAATAGTGATTTCATCTCTGGTGGCATGACTTATACAATGCATCATGATTTTCTTTTATCACACAATGCATGATTCCCTAATCTTTCCGATGATGTAGAACACGTAGGGTTAGTAAACTGGCAACTACTATAGATATTTTTTTCATAACTGAGCAAGTGAGTGGGCTCTTTTAGGCCTAAATGAATTTGCTTTTGTTTTCCTATTTCAACATAACACATCATTGATATCTCTAGGAATTTTATTTTAGGATGTATTTTGCATATTTATTGCACACATTTAGATCCAATCAATTACTCTTTTTTAATTCTAATGGATCCTTAATGAGATTCATCTCTGGGTAGAACCTAACCTTTTTAAGAAAATACACAGAATTTTCTTGCTGTTTTTGGATCAGATGACCCTGAAAATTGATCCAGTGTCGATCCCTCTTGTTTTTTCTTCACCAACCTCTGTTTAGAAGAGACAATGGACTGGCATTGAATATAATGTCATCTCTGATATCCTCCTTATATCATCGACCTCAGCCTAATCATCATCATCTAAACAAGTTTTGGCTTCTCTATTTGATGTGCATTAATTTTCACAACAATATTATACTTTGGCATTTGATTTTGGTTTTAATTATGCACTTGGAAAAGTGAGTCAGCACAAAAAAAAAAGAAGTAACGTTTGAGTTCTGTTTTGACTTGGTACAGGTATGTGAGTGCTGGGACAGCATGGCTAAATGGTGCCTTTAGTAAGGTGGCGAAGGCTGGGCAGGTTGCTGGTACAAAAACAAGAGCAAAGTTCAGTTTGGCTGTTTCGAATTTGACTGCTAAGGTAGGTTCTACTCTTGGAGCTAATATTATCAGATGGACATTGAAAATCACTTATTTATATATTTATTCATATACAATGATCATAAGATGTATTTTCTTTATAGTTCAGTATCACTGTAAATTAGAACTTATGCTGGGTTCATCCTGATGTCAAAAGGCCATGAAGCCATTTATATGCTTAGGGTGACAGAATTGTCCTTTGGCTTGATTATTAGTAGTGGTCTCGGCACTGTTGAGGATAAATTAATTGTCAAATTGAAGTATTGAGAGATAGCAGAGTAACTGATAGGCTAAAACCCAAAATTAAGAAGCATCAATATAAAAGCAAGGGAGAGTGACAGCCAAAAGCATCCATGGTAGAAAAAAGAAGAAGAACAAAGAAATAACAAAAAGAATACGAGGAAGACACTAAAGAGATACTGAGGTTGGGGTTTGAAAATAATGAAGGACTGCTAAGATTTTCTGTTAATATCCCAAGAAAATGGATTGAATAGGCAACAACAAAAGGAGGGATTTTGATTGAAAGCCAAAAGAGTCTGCAGAATTAAAAATAAATAAATTATCTAAGCTCTTAGATTACATTGCCAGGCACCCTTTCTCTTTTTTCTTTGCTTCCATTGTTTTGTCTTTGAATGGTTTCCTTTTAATCCTTTATGGCAAAATTGTCTTATAATTAGGAAAAATGGAGAGAAGGTGGGCTGCTGGGTTAGAAGTTTTAGGTGTTAATTGTGTAACACGTGAATAGCACATGAGATTTTGTGTGTTTGATATTATGGTAGTATTTTTGAAAAGTTCCTTTCAATTGAAAATGTATTAAAATGATGTTTTTTATACATATACTTTTTGAATTTTTAATATCAGTGCAACAAAACTACTTAAAAACACACAAAAAACATCAACATTGCCTTTTCAGACAAAAAAAAAACATTTTGAAAAGAAGAAGCTATTGCAAAAAAAAAAAAAAACCCATAAAAACTCGCTTTATCAAAGAAAATGGATAGAAGGTAACAAAGGGTTCTATTAATAGTTTCCCACAGTAGAGGATGTTAATTCAAACTCCAAAAGAATAATGTTTCTCCATCCAAATGTCATATTTCAAGGGATCTTTGTATGGATTCACCTCTTGTTTACTAGTGCAAGAAATGTTGGCGCAAATGCCATATAAATAAGTTGATTAATTACGCCTTGGCTTGGTTTTCTGTTTTTGAAGCGATAACTTTCCTTGTTTTGTGAATTGCAGGAATCTCCGATCGCTGTATGAGACAGAGATTCAGTGTCAGCTGAAAGTTGCTTCGTCAAACGTTTGCTGCATGCATTTAACTGCTATGGTGCTCCAATCATCAAAATTGGAGAACAGGATTTATTGAATTTGGAGTTGCTGGCTTGGTGAAGAACGAGAGTAATTTGTGCAGTGTTCCCTTTATGCATTCTTCTATGGTTTGATTCATGTGTGTCGATTCAAGTCACTACTTGCATATTTTTCAATATTCTTTGGTTCCTAGGGTATTATTATAGCCTATGGCTTCCTTGTAATTTTGTAGTTTGCAACATTGTTTCCAAGTCAATGAAAATTCACCAAGAGGCTACCACTACCTGTTGCCAATTTATGGTTGCTTTTTCTTCGTCATCTTTCACCAGACCACCTTATTTGAACCATCCCGGTGCAGCCTCGAAGCCGATGTCTATCTATGTTTTAGGAGAAACTTGAGCTATTGGCTATGGTGCTGCAATCAAAAACACAGTTTCCTGGATATGCTTGACAGTATTCTCCTCCTCTCGCCTCTTCGGCAGATACAGCGAAACAAAAGTTGTGGCATTCCTTCCATGTGGAACGCTCATTGAAGTAAAAAGAGAATGGATGTATCAATAAATAAAACGGGCTGTCACTTTCAATATTATTTCTTGTCAAGTTCTGTCCATCCAAATAAATGCTAACCAGTAATGTGATTGTTTCTTGTTCATAATATGTGGTCAGCGACAACTCAGCTGTCTGTCACGACCTTATATATATATATATATATATTTCAAAGAATATGCTCATGTATGCCCAAAACTAAAGCAAAAAAAAATCTTAATCCTCAAGGACATAGGTGGTTGGGGATTCCAGAATTGTTTTTGTAATAAGCTAGTTTACATGAGAAGCCAAAACAGTCATGGCCGTGACGTCCAGCAACTAGAAATTTCAGAGAGGCCATGCGCATTTCTTCTTGTGGAATGTGCGTGTGATGCCAAGAGGTTCAAGCGGGGAAAGTTGTCCTTGGTCACCCCCTGGCGATTGCTTCCAAGAGCATAGACACGACAAATCCACCTTTTAAAATTTCGTGCCATAGCTGTTAATTGTAGCTGCTGAAAGGTAGCATGGATTTGATTAAAGGAAGATGGAAGCACGTTGGGAGAGTTGAATTTGTGGTTTTCACGTCATTGCCAAGCATGTTCGACGCTTTTTGTGCATGGATCAAGTGGTCTTCCCTGTAATTTCAAGCTTTGAGTGGAGATTACTTGCAAGTTTAACTTTCTTTTCTTGAATCTGCAAGGGGAAAAGAGGCAGCTGCCATTTGACTATGCTGTTCAAAACCATTACTCTCTCTACTAAACGAATTAGAAAACATTATGGTCAGGGGTGAAACTAGGGGGTGGCAAGTAGGGGCCAGGTCCTGCAAAATATTTTAATTTTTTTATTTAATTTTTTTAATTTAAATAAATAAGCTTTCTAATAATATATATATATATATATTATTATATTAATTTTGACCTCCCTGTAAGATGAATCTAGCTCCGCCCCTGATTTTGGTAATTCAATAATCATATTATCCTAACACTTTGAAAATACTGGAAGTCATTATTTTGCTTAGTAAATTATTTAAACAGTTCTTTGCCGTGGTTGAGTTGCCAAGCGCATGGAACAACCTCTTGGCTGGGTCTTTGGGAGTTGGGAGGCACATGGAATTTTTTTATTTTATTAATGTTGGTATCTATATGAGCCGATGTTATATTTTTTTAAAATAAATAAAAGTTGGATAAAATAAATAAATAAAAATAACTAAAGGAGGGTTTTTTTAGCCTTCAAGCCCAAGTACTCCCGGCAAGTGGACTAGTTATTAAGGTTGCTCATTTGCTGTTTTTTTATGCATTTTTTTCTATTTATTTTTGTTTTTTTACACTCCACTCCAAGAATTTTTTTTTTTACATTCACTTGCTTTTTATTTTATTTTTATTTTTTTAAATACCATTGTGAATTTTCATTTTTATAATTTATTTTTAATTATGATGTATTTGATTGAAAATAATAATATTAATTATAAATTATTTGATTTAAATTGTTTTTTATTTGTAGAGTTGTTAAATTTATTTCAAACATGATGTTCTCAACTTTATGATTTTTCAGCTTTCGACATGCTATTTTGATATTTTATGTTAATTTGATTTATCAATTATAAAAAAATAATTACAATTAAAAACATTGCACTAGCTAAGAAAAATAAAACATACATTAATAAAAAAATTATCTCTGATGAAAAAAATTTCAAATGGATTGTATTTTCAATTTTAATGATAATATTAAAATTTTATTAAGACTTTTATAAATTTTTATATTAAAAGAATTTTTTATCCCAGGCCTACCACAAATATACAAACTAGTCTTTACTAAAAGAACTGAAAAACATTGTGTTGCTTTACTATTTATACAAAAAATGAAGCATCTCAATCTTTTTTATGAATTTTTTAATAATTTATTGATTTTAAATTGGTAGTCATAATTTGTTACATTTTTCTTTTTATAAGGATTTCAAATAAATATCCTAACATTTGGTTGATACTCAAGTTTTACAAGTATTTATTTTTTTATTATGTCATTAAATAAAAAAATAATTAATTTTTTTTAAACCTAGTGAAGTCTATGATTTAGATCACAAACTTTAGATCGATTTAATATATCGTTATCTTAATATTAAAATAAATATTATTTTATTTTTTAAAATCAAACTATGATTTTACTTATCTAGATTACTTTTGGACCTGTTAAATTAACTGGATCATGTAAAATCAACTCTAATACAAGTTAATTTTAAACTAAGTTTAAGAGAAAAGTCAAGTTATAAGGTTTCAATATTGATCATGTTAAGTTTGATTTAATAACAATGTCAAATAATTTTTTTTTAAAACACTCCATCTTCCCGTTATTTTTTTTCAATAAAATCCTTATTGGCTTTTTTTTACAATCAATTTTATCTTTCAACATTGCTTGAATTTAAATTGATCTTTGTAATTTTTTTTAGTTTATTTTAGATGAGATTATCATAGTCTCAATTAAATGTTTTAATATTTGGTTGATGTTTAATTTTTTAAGTATTTATTTTTATTATTATATTATTATGTAAAAAATTATTTTTTTTAAAAAACTATTAAATCCATTAGAATCCATGAACTGAATTACAAGTTTAGTGGGTTAAGTTGCTAAACCTAAATCAATTTAATATGTTGTCAATTCAATATTAAAAATAATATTATCTTGAAGTTTTTTTAAAAGTAAAACTATGTTTTTTATTAGTTATTCAGACCTATTAAGTCAATTGGATCATGTTAAAATAACTTTTATGGAGTTAATTTTAAATCAAAGTTAAACAAAAACTTAATTTAAAAGAATTTAAAATTGACTTATCGGTTCAAATTTAATAATAATATAAAATAATTTTTTTAGATTTATTGTTTTTTTATTCAACACAAATCAGATAACACTCCAACAAACTAAAATATACCAAATAATTTTACAACATGCCCCTTGCATTACTTGGTCCCTTACATTTCTTGGTGTGAGCATCACTCTTATAAAATTATGTTGCTATTTGATAAATATTTTTATTAATCTATTTTTGGGGTGGGTCGGTAAAAAAAAATAATCTTACCTTTGTTAAAAATGAATTTCAAGAGTATATAAATGTGTCTCAAAAAAGTAAAACTAAAAGTCATAGTTCAAGACAAATCCGGTGTAGTTGAATAAAACTTATTTCACCTAATAAAATGACAAAAAAATAACATTTTAATATCAAACTAAGAAAAAAGTTATCATGATTAAAAAAAAACATTTATTAAAAAAAGATACATTTTAATTTAAATGAGCATAATATAATTTTTTTTTAAAAAATAACTCAAACTAATTTAAGCATGTTTATAAAAAACTTAATCTATTCATGAGGCAGCAATAATTTTTAAAGAAATAAAAAAATTAAAATGTTAAAACAAAATTAACAAAATCATTTTCTTTCAACGGTTTAGCAAAAATCAAAAGGAGCAGAACTCATTATTTTGGATTATTAATGGTCATTTGAGAATTTAATTTGAACTTTATAAATACTAATCAAAACTTAATAAGCGCGTGTTTTTTGGATCTTACTTGTTGAATAATAAATAAGTTATGAATATTGTCAAACTCAAATAAAAAATATCCTAAATCTAACTTGAAATATATATATATATATATTAACTATTTTATTTTTATTATAAATGTTTTTACCTAATTAGTAATACGATTTGTTTTGTAGTTTTTTTTTATAATAAAGTATTAAAATTATTATTTTTATGTTTGTATTTTTAGTTAGTATTATAAATTTATTTTTTATAATAAGTCTATTATAAAGATATTTTTCGTTCGAGAATATAATTTTTTATGATTATTTTTAATTTCAATAAAATAAAATTAATATTCTATAATTAAATTATAGCGAATACAAAATTTAAGATGACTTTCATAAACTATGGTTTTGATTTTCTTACGAAAAATAGTTGTAATCATGAAGTATTTTTTATTTTTTATGAAAAAATTATCTTTATTTTTAATAAAAAAGTATTATAATTCTTTATTAAAAAAAGAAAAAAAAACTGGAAATTGAAAATTTCTTACATGAATCATCAATCCCAACCCTCTATCCGTCGTTAGAATATCCTTTCTGACTTCTAGGCTGCCCAAACATTTGCCACGTGGCAATCAGAAAAAACCCCACACACGTACTTTTTTTAAACTAACGTGTTCAAAGACAACAACCACCGAAACCGAACACCAAGATCCAACGACGTCAATCTTTGAAAAGTACAAGGACATTTTCGTCACTAGGCCTAGTTAAATTCCCACGATGCCCTTCCTTTTAAATGCCCGGTTCTTCTTCCTGTTAAATGCCGAGCATGGCCTTGTTGGGTATATTCTGTAGTTCGATTCTCTTGTTCTTCACAGAAACCATACACCTCATATATAGTCTTTACTTCGTTTTGGATTCTCTCTTTCATGTTCGCCAAGCTTTTTTTTTTTCTTTATCAAGCTGCAAGTGAAAGGTGATGATGATCTAACTCTATAGTTTTTAATGGGTTTTGTTCATTTCGCTCCAATTCTTGCCAGCTTTTCTTTGTTTTGAGTTTTTGATTTCTCGTTTTTTTTTTGGAGATGGGAAATCATAATGGGTCATTGGTTTTTGACTTGTTTTATGTTAAAGATTGAAACTCTGCTTGGTGGGTTTTGATTTTTATGACTGGTAATGATTAATACTACATGTTTGAATGGATCTAAGTGTTTGATGTAGTGGTTTGGATTGTTAACATCTATGATCTGTTATCAAGGTTTTTTTTTTGGTAGATTGGGAGTCTAAGTAAGAGTAGTGATTTGGCCCTTGGAATTGTTTGTTTTTCCTGTTACTGTACATTTTCAGCCTGGTTGTTGGAAGAGAAGAATCTTGTCTTACAAATGTGTCATTCTTGCACAATGTGCGGTCTTATTCCATAAGAATCAGTTTCAGAATGAGTTTAGTTAATCGGTTTTTTCGATATTTGGATTTGTAAAATGTGATCAATCGTTTGGGTGCCTTTTTTCGGGATTAATATTTGATTTTTGTATTTCTTTTTTGATGTTACTTGAGCAATCTCGTTAGTGTTCATGCTCATAGTTTTTATTAGTTGATAGAAGTGGAGGTTTTTCTTTTCCTTGTTTGTAAACTTTTTTCCAGTGATGGATCTTCATTATGACACTTGGCATCGCATTAAAATCTTATAATGAATTGCCTCATTTAGCAGTTTTGTCTTCCTTTTCTAACTATGGATTGTGCCCAGAGGGTCCACCCTCGTCGTTTTCTTCCAATAAAAGTGAAAAAATTGTCCCCTCACTTTTTCAGATTCTCTTTCATTATCCTTTGCTTAATTTACAAATCTTTGTGTCCTATCCTGTCCGATTCACTTCAGTACTTAATTATTTACCATAGGATGCATATTTTACTGACAGAAATTCGGTAATGCAGTGTCTTATAGAGCTTGATGCGTGTTGATGGGCGTTTGTGAATCGCAGCTGGAACTGCTTTGTGTTCATGCTACTGATGGTGATGATTTTAGTGGTTTAGCAGTTTGTTAATTCAAGTTTGTATTTAGATGGAAATCTCTTTTTGATGCTCTAGATTCTTAAACTGGAAAATAAGTTAGCATGGACTAGAAAGATTCTATTCCATGGGCCGGGTGCTTTGTTAGTCAGGTGGTAACTTGTTATAAGGATTTGGGATCTGGCTCTTGACATTAATCGGGCAAAACAGATTTACTGTTAAGCTGCATTTGGAAGCCCTGAGCTACAAGCAATAAATTTCTGTGAGCTAAGAAGAGTTTGACAATGGAGGTCCTGGTTTCACCACAAGGACAAAAATATAATTTGCAAACAGCTGCTCAGAAATTTTCATCTGGTGGTTCACAGAAGGATCTGTGGCATGTTGTGCGAGAAGGATCGTTGGCTGATGTGGATTTGGCATTGGCACTACATAAGAAGAATGGAGGAAATATTAATGCAAGAAATGTGTTTGGCCTGACTCCTCTTCATATTGCAACATGGAGAAACCACATCCCAATTGTTAAGAGGCTTCTTGTAGCTGGTGCTGACCCTGATGCTAGGGTGTGATGCCTCTTTTATCCCTTCTGTTTATTTGATTAATTTCAAATCATAAGCATTTTTTTTTATTGTGATAGATTGTAACTTCCCACCGTCTTCCCCTTTTCTTATTTTTATTCTAAACTTTCGATGTGTGTGCTTGTGTTCCACATAATATATTGGTCATTTGAAAGCTCTGCAGTTATTTGGAAGTCCTTTAGTGTTGGACCCTTGATGATAATAAGGCATGCATATGGGTGGAGTTGTTGCAAATGAGTGTTGAGCTTTACTTGATGTGGTGTCCCTTGATGAGCTTTACTTGATGTGGTGTGCTTCTGATCATTTTATTCAATCTGGACATGAAATAGAGATTAGGATGCAAGACAATTGAGTTTATATTGAGCGGCAAGGGAGATTTAAGTAGGAGTGAGTAAGAATTGATGAAAGGTGAAAGATGATGATAAATAATAGAGACTAAAGAGGGAAACTAGGTGGTGTGCATTCTTATTAAGTTCAATGTGGAAGTCATCGTTGATATTTTGTAAAGGAACTTATTGCCATTTGTAGGTCTATAGCAACTCTCTTCATGGAACCACGATAGGAAACATAATTTTTTTGGAGGGGCATGTGATATCAATGGGTCAATGCTTAATATGACAACTCCTGTTCCACTTCATTCTGTTCTTGTCAGTTGTCACATCACATTCTTCATTCTTTCCGTTATATGACAGCATAACAAACCTGACGTGCATGGTTACTTGCAGAAACTAACACTTAATTTTGTTTGAATATTTTGGAAGATGAGGTTAAGCTGTCCTTAAGCTTTTGTTTCCAATAGATGCATGTTTCAGTACTCTGCATTATATTGTTTATAGGTCCCTTTTTTCAAATATTTTTAAATTCTATGAATGAGATGCGTTCGAAATTGTGGACCATTCAGCAGCGTTGCTTCCAAATAGTAGAATACTGGTACAGTATGTGTACGATGCCAATGTTTTATTGCTGATATTATATTTAACACCTTGTACAACTCTTAACATTACAACTCTTAACATTATCTATATTCAGGATGGAGAATCAGGATGGAGTAGCCTTCACAGGGCTTTGCATTTTGGTCATCTTGCAGTTGCAAGTATCCTCCTTCAGTCTGGTGCTTCCATTACGTTGGAGGACTGTAAGTCCCGTACACCAGTCGATCTCCTGTCTGGCCCTGTATTGCAGGTCATCAGAGATGGTTATAATTCAGGTAAACTGCATCTATTTCAAGCATGGTTGATGAAGGTCTTACTGTTCCTGTAAATTCTATGTCACTTTCTTTGTGGATAACCTTGAACTATCATTTTTCTTCAGTGGCTACTGAGGTGTTTAGTTGGGGAAGTGGTGCAAATTATCAACTTGGAACTGGAAATACTCACATACAAAAGCTACCTTGTAAAGTTGATGCACTTCATGGCTCTTTTGTTAAATTAGTCTCTGCCGCTAAGTTTCATAGTGCGGCAGTTAGTGCTGGTGGAGAAGTCTACACGTGGGGATTTGGAAGAGGGGGCCGCCTTGGGCATCCTGAATTTGATATCCACAGGTACAGTGTAAAGAATTTGACTTTGATTTCCATATAATAATGCTTGAACTTCTGAAAATGACATCATCTTTTCTTGTTGTGTTCTTTCAGTTTATTGTGATTTCTGTGGAAGTTATGTGAATCAACAATCAGGTGCATTTTATTTTATTGTTTTCAGTGGCCAAGCTGCAGTTATCACTCCCCGTCAGGTGACTTCTGGTTTAGGATCCCGCCGGGTTAAGGCAATTGCAGCTGCTAAACACCACACTGTTCTTGCTACGGAGGGTGGGGAAGTTTTTACCTGGGGTTCCAATAGAGGTAATAATTATTTGTGTTCTTTTAGAGTTTTCTTGGCAACTGATATCTGATTTCAACTCTCAACTTGGTGGAACCATTTAATTCTAAATCACATACTTACCCTTTATGTAATGGAATGAATGGGGAATATTTTAAATTATCAAACCTTAGTTGATAGGGTTTTGGTTTTAAGTATTCAAATTAGTGAATGAGGAAAAATGGTATTTTTCTTATGGCATTTTGCTGTTTTTTCACTCTGAAGTATTAATCTCAATGATCTTATTTTCTCCAGAGGGTCAGCTTGGGTACACTGTGGACACTCAACCCACTCCTCGTAGGGTAAGTTCCCTTAGGTCAAGGATTGTTGCTGTTGCTGCAGCAAACAAACACACTGCTGTAGTGTCTGATTCTGGTGAAGTTTTCACTTGGGGTTGCAATAGAGAGGGTCAACTTGGGTATGGAACCTCTAACTCAGCATCCAATTACACTCCAAGAGCTGTTGAGTACTTGAAAGGCAAAGTTTTGACAGGAGTTTCAGTGGCAAAATACCACACTATTGTATTGGGGGCTGGTGGAGAGGTAGCTTTGAGTTGAATTGGATCATTTCTTACGTGCATTTTGGTTTGCAATTCTTAACTGGAGGCAACAGCACATCATTTTTATTGTTACTTAGGATTCACAAATAACTTATCATTGTTTAACTGTAAATATTTTTGTATGGCAGGTTTATACTTGGGGTCACCGACTGGTTACACCAAGACGTGTTGTGATTGCTAGAAATTTAAAGAAAAGTGGGAATAGCCCTTGGAAATCTCATCGCTTGGAACGACTTCATGTGGCTGCTATTGCTGCTGGGATGGTGCATAGCTTGGCTCTAACAGATGATGGCACATTATTTTATTGGGCATCTGCAGATCCTGATCTTCGATGCCAACAGGTTTTATTTTTAAAAGACTTGGGGCCTGTTGATTTTTAACTCATTTCAGAACTCAGAAATGAAATGTCATCTCTTATTCTCTCCCTATGTTTTACAGCTGTATTCATTGTGTGGAATCAATATCGTTAGCATTTCCACTGGAAAGTATTGGGCTGCTGTAGTTACAGCTACAGGCGATGTATACATGTGGGATGGAAAAAAGGGAAAGGATGAGCCACCAGCTGTCACTCGATTACATGGTGTGAAAAAGGCCACGTCAGTTTCAGTTGGGGAAACACATTTATTGATTGTCGGTTCCCTCTATCACCCTATCTATCCATCCAGTGATGACAAGAGTCCTCAAACACAGATTGTGCAAGTTAGGGATGAAATAGAGGAGCTCGAAGAAGATAGTATGTTCAATGATGCAGTGTCATCCGTTGTAGAGAAGGATGATTCTGGCAAAAAGTCCATACCAAGCTTAAAAGCCCTTTGTGAAAAAGCAGCTGCAGAAAGTCTGGTTGAGCCACGAAATGTTATACAAATGCTTGAAATTGCCGATTCACTTGGAGCAGAAGATCTGATGAAGCATTGTGAGGTATGTTTTATGGCCATGGTCTTTGCAATGATTCCTGAACCTTATACAATGAGCTTCAACCTGTACCTAGATTAAATGTGATTCCAGTTTTTTAGTTCTGCTTTAATATGTCAAGTGACTCAAGGCTCAGCATTTGTGGCTTATCAATTTTATGACAGGCAAAAAACATGATGACCCCNCCCCCCCCCCCCCCGGCATGCATCAAATGTTCATTTTTTTGTGAAATAAATCTGATCTGCTGCACAGCAGTGCTTTATTCTCTAGGGTCATCCTAGAGCTTTTATTTGCCTTTTTTGAAACTAGGTTTGAACCAAAAACTATGTTTTCTCCTTGAAACTCTTTTGACTTACTAGCCACCCCCTGAGGCCTCATGTATGAGGCGGTACATGGTTGAATGAAGCAAGGTCTTGTTTAGCTGGCTTTCTAAGGATTCTTATATTGGTAAGAATTCCTAGTAAATAGTTTATCCTAATGCATTATTGGTTATTTTTTCATCCCACTTGTCATGCTTCTTGTTTGGTTAATCTCATTCTGATGGTAAATATAGCGTGGTTAGATCAATTCTTAACTTAAAGATCCTTTTTACATTCCCTTTCTGTATGTATTATGTATTATATAGCACACATTTATCTATTTATCTGCTCTGAATAGGATGTCCATCTTTATGCAAGTATTTATTGCTATTTTCTTGATGACAACTGTGAATGGATCTCTGATGTTTGACTAAATTCCCTGTAACTATTTTCTGCAGGATATTGCCATTCACAACCTTGATTATATTTTAACAGTCTCATCACATGCTTTTGGTAGTGCCTCACCTGAAATTCTTGCTAATCTTGAAAATCTGTTTGACCAAAGGTCATCTGAACCTTGGAGCTATCGTAGTCTTCCAACTCCAACAGCTACTCTTCCTGTCATTATCAATATTGAGGAAGATACTGAAAGCGAGGTTTCAAGGACTCGTGACAATTACAGTGACAAATATACCCCTAGGAGTGTAATAGATCAACAATTAAATTCCCTTCTACAACCCAAAGATGATCCTATTTCCAAACAAGTTCGGGCTTTACGAAAGAAGTTGCAGCAGATTGAGATGCTTGAGACAAAGCAATCTAAGGGGCATATTCTTGACGATCAACAAATTGCAAAACTTCAGACAAGATCAATTCTTGAAAGTTCACTGGCTGAACTTGGTGCTCCAGTTGAAACAGCACTGGTAAAAGCATCATCTTCAGTATCACCAGATGAGAAGGGGAGCAAAAAATCTGAAGTATCAAGAAAACAAAGAAGAAAGAGCAAAAAACAGGCAGAACAAAGGGAAATGCCATCTGCTTTTACTAGCACTGATGCAGAATGCAGTTCTGTAAAGAATTTCATGGATGTTGAGGTCTCGCAAGTTCCCACAAATAAGGTTAGTTTTCTATTTTTTCTATGTGAACTCCTTTTACTATCATGAAAAATTTTAATGCACCATTGTTGATGCGTTATTTATTAAAATTTTAGATTCAAGTATGGTTACTAAAGGCTGCTTTTAACCAGTAATGTTCATCAACCCACCTATCTGCCCCACCCAGCTCTACGGTCCCTGACCCACTCAATCAAGAGGAGGGAAGTAGGGTCACTTAGTAGTTATGAAATAACCAACATACTGTCTCAATTAAGGGGGTTCAAATTTTCAAGTATTTCAGGATAACTGGCTGATTAATATTAAACAATGTTTCTTTATTTTTAGCCATTCAACAGACCAAGATTTATTTCTAATTCAGGAATACTCATTCCTATCTGCCCAACATGCTGGCCTGCTAACCTGCCTGATCCAGCAAGCATATAGATGGATGCAGAATGTGTTCCATATCCTAGTAAGCTACCAATTTGACAATTTCGGAACTGGTTGGAAATCTCAGTCCAAAACCAACAAGGGCACGAACCACTAGTTGCATGATGTATCTTCTGTCAGAGAGTCACTTGGGGGAATTCAGTTTTTGGCCCCGCACAAGTTTAAATAATCTACGTCCTTTTTGAGATTTGTTTAAATTAGGCTAAAAGATCTCATTATTTTCCCTCTGAATCCAGTGCATTTGCTGAATTTGCGCCTCAGTATTGTAAAGTGTCAAGCTTTAACTGAGTAGCAAGTGCTGGTTTTGATTCCACCTATAATTCGCATGATTGGTGGCAACTGCCTTGACAATATTCTGCACGGTTGTTTAGAAATACTGTTAGGATAACTGTTGTAATATCTATTTAACTTCCTAGGCTGATCGCATATTCTAGGAGGAGGTTGTTCTCATTAATTAGTTTTTTCTTAATTAGTTAACTGTCCTTGTGTTAACCAAGTCTCCCATGGGACACCTCAGTGGTTAAGACTTGGGATTCCTACTAGGTGCTTTCAGGACCTTGGAATGGTTGGAGTGGGGAGTTTAGGAATTGGAGGAAGGCTAGCCAACCCCCATAACGTAGTCCACTGCTCTTTGGGTCTTTCCTTGGAGCAAAAGGGGTAGTAAAGTTAACCTCGGATTTTCTTGAATGACTAGTTACATTTTCTGAATTGTTCAAGTTAATGTTTAATAGGAGGAAGAGACCACTTTTGGTGGAAGTGTGGTGAACCAAACTTTGAAAGAGATTGGATTCTTTGTTCAGAAGAAATCAGGTTCAGACTTGCCAAAAAATAAGATTTCATCTCCAGCAGCATCCAAGAAAAAGAACCGCAAGGGTGGGCTCTCCATGTTCTTGAGTGGTGCCCTGGATGAGGTCCCCAAAGATGCTGCTCCCCCACCACCAGCACCCAGAAGTGAGGGTCCTGCATGGGGTGGGGCTAAGGTTTCAAAGGAATCTGCTTCACTTCGTCAAATACAGGATGAACAGGGCAAAACCAAATTGAATATACCAACTAGGAACAAAGATCAGGTGGAAGATCATTTTGATAGTAGAAGTGATGGAAAAGTTTTGTTGAGCTCACTTATGCCTTCCAAACCAATTCCTTTGGTGTCAGCACCAGCATCACAGGCATCTGATGCAGAAAGAAATACACCCCCATGGGCTTCCAGGACTCCTCCACTTCTTTCACGACCATCACTTAGAGACATCCAAATGCAGCAGGTATACAAATGTCATACCTTGCTGTGTCTTTCCATTTTTTGTAATTGAATTGCTGTCCTTTTCTGTACATGATAATTTGTTATATGAGCATATAATTGCTCCGCGTTACAAGAATGCAACAAGATACATCATCATATTCATAATGATGCAGGCTAATAAATTGTGAATGACAAGATCATCATCATGTTCATAATGATGGAGGCTAATAAATTGTGAATGACAAGATCATGTCTTTAGGTCGCCAATTTATTCTGTGGACAAAGTCATTACATTTCCGGAAAACACAATCCATAGTTTATGTTGGAAGAATGTCTAGATTGAATTACCATGCCTTCTTTCTATTTTTGTTTCAATTGCATTTTTATTATACCTTCGTGATCTTATTCTTTTTTGGCTTATCTCATCACAGGGAAAGCGACATCAAAGTATATCCCATAGTCCACAGACGAGAACACATGGATTCTCAGTTTCCACAGGTCAGTGCTCACCATCAGATTCTCCAGGAATGAGCCGCTGGTTCAAACCTGAGGTTGACACTCCCTCATCGATCCGTTCGATTCAGATCGAGGAAAAGGCTATGAAGGATCTGAAGCGCTTCTACAGTAGTGTTAAGATTGTCAAGAACCCATCTTAAGATGGCTGTATGATCTAACTTCAGTACTTGGCAGCACGGGCACTTCGATGCTCTTGTTTTCAGTTCAATGCACTGCTCTAATTTCACTGTACAGAGGTTACACTGTACATTCTGTTGTACTAGTTTTTAGCGTAGTTTTCATCTCTTCTATCTTAAGAGGACCTGGATGAATAAATTCTCAAATGTCCCTTCATTCTTTTTCAACAAGAGATAATTTTGAATAACAAAATCAATTGTTCATTGTAATAAGGTGTGAACAAGGGGCTGATGTTCATCAGCAAAATAATCATCTTCTCAAGCTGAGCAAGCTGGGCTAAAGCTGCATCACTCTTTTGTTTGGTTACTGGAACATCAATGCTTAAACACACTGTATTTATCTTCATAATGAATTGGATTTTGTCCTGAAATCTATTCGTGTGCATGGTGGAAGGCTTATCCTGGACCTGCTAACCATTTAGAATACGGTATTTATGAATTTTTAAGAAATTAAGGAGACCCTTTAAGTTGTTTGTAACGTGCTAGAAATTATTGGTTCATGCGTGAATTAAAATCTTATTAAAAATACTTTTGATCGGAAATACCGTTTCTTTTTCTCTACCAAAGGTTGTGGGGGTACGATGATTACATATCGGTTAATTATAGAATAAAAAACGGAATAGAAATTAAAAATAAAAATAAAAATAAAAATAGATTCCTAGAGCTATATTTATGCAAGGTTTCCAATTTCTTGAAGATAAAGTGGCATTTACTCAAAACCGTAGGCGTGAGCTCCAATTCTGCCTTTGAAAATCGGGGAATCCGCAGCAGCTAATGGAGGGTAAACGGCATGGTAAAACATTCAGCAACAATAAATTATTAATTAGAAGGTGAATTTACTATTCATCTCTTTACAAAGCATTATTTGTTCAAACAGTGCTGTTTTTTTAAAAATTATTTTATTATTTAATATTAAATTTATTTAAGATGGAACTTCATTATTTATTTTGATTTACAAAACATTATCTAATTTTATATATTTTTTTAATTTTACCATTTAATATTGAGTTTATTAAAAACTTAATTTTATAATTTATTTTTTTTATAACATTATCCTGATTTTATCATTTAATTTGAGAGTTTGTCAAATTAACTTAAACTGATTTGAGTTTTTTAATTTTTTTTTAATTTTATCTTTCAACATATTTCTATGGAGTTATCATGATCTAATGATTAAGACAGTAGGTTTGACAAGTTAACTTGAATTGATTTAAATCATATTAGTGGTCTTTTATTTTTTAATTATTTTTTTAATTTTATTTTTTAATATTAGGTTAATTGAGAACTGCTTTATAATTTATTTTGATTTAATTTTTATGAAGTTATCACTAACTCAATATTCCGGTCTCAAATTGAACAAATTTATTTGATTTAATCTAAATTAATTTAATATATTACTATCTCGACACACACATGTATATCATCTTAAATATCTTTGAGTCAAACTATATTTTTACATTCTAGTAGGGTTTATTTTAAATCCTTAAGTCAATTAAGTTAATTTTCAATTGATATTGAAAAACACATTAGTAATATCTTAATATATTTTTTTTCTATATTATTAAAAAGTTCAATCTGCTCCGTAATGTAACACATTCAATGATATAGTAATTACCTGTGATACATGCATGAGCAATCATACAGGAATTACCTATGGTACATGCATGAAATATTCTTGATTAAAAGCAAGATTTACCCTGGCATGGATGGTGAACAATTAGTAGTAATAGAATGATAAATCGGGAGGAGCAGTTTCATCATATCAAATGCTGTTTTATAACCCTATTGAACCTCTTGTCCTGTGACCTTTTTTCCCTTGGTGCTATATGTCTTTATTGCTTCAATTATAGAGGAGTGCCAAGATGTATGATTTCCTTTTTTATTTTTTATTTTTGAACGCCTTAGCTTTTCTTTTCCTCCATTTTTCAGGAGGATTTGACGGGATGAGTTGACTTGAACGATTATAAACCATACGAGTTTTTATAGGTTGTATGATTGACGGTTATGGATTAAAAAAAGTTTTATTTTTTTATGTTTTTAAATTAATATAAATATTTAAACTGTTTTATATATATCTCAATTAATTTTATTAAATCTAAAGTTATAACAATATAAGTTTGCAGAGAGACCTGAAATTTATGAGATTCGAATTGATAACTTGAGAGTTTTTTTTAATTAGATTAAAGATTGTTTTTAAAATATTTTTTATTTAAAAAATATATTTTTTATTTTTTAAAATTTATTTTTAATATTAATAGCACCAGGCAGTAAAAAAATATTCGATCTTTTTGGAAGAGGTCAATTATTCCAAGATTTGGACTCCATACTCTTGATGAAGTTCGGTCACCCCATGGAAAGGGATTTTGCTGAGAAGGAAGTGGCTCTCCTTTATTAGAGAAGTGGCAAATGCATGCCCATATCTCTATTTCCTTCTTTAGATTGCAAATTAACTTTAATAATGGTCGACTTTGGCTGCTCAACTAGCAGTCAAATAAGTCTATTCTTCAATAATTACTTCATGTGAAGCAACTTTGAACAGACATCTTTTGTTAGCAAAATATCTTGGATTTGTTTTTAGTCTGAAAAAAGCTATTCCTCTCGATCTTTTCTCTTAATAATATCGCATACTCATTCATTCTATCATAATTATTAAGCCAATCCATGAAATCCTCTATCCCCGTATTCTCATTAAAGTAGATATTTATTTGAATCTTCTACCATAACCTAGTTGGGTTATGGTGAAGAGAGTGTCTGAAAATATAATAATTGTTATATTTAAAATTTTTTATTTGAAAATTTATTAAATTAATGGTTTTTTTTTTTACTTTTTTAAAATAGTTTTTGATATTAGTATATCAAGAAAATCAAAAGATTTTTTAAAAATTAATTTTTAAGTAATTTTTTTTTTCAAAATCTTGAAAAGCACTGCTTCAAACACGTTCCCAAACGAGGGCTAGATCTCTCACCTTTCTCAATCTTTCCCACCATATCCAGCAAAACAGGGGCTAAAGTTTGGTATAGATTAGAAAACTTTTTATTCTATATTTCTAGACAATTACCTTAATACTTAATTAATCATGACAGCACGTATGTATCCTATATGATATGATAGTAATAACCAATAAAAGATGAGGCAAATCAAATATTTGATAGGCACTGCGTAATATAGGTGGTGAAGTACTACTGCATACATCCCTTAGTTGTTTACTACATAGGTGGCCGTGTCTCACCATGAGCTGAGTTGATTTCTTTCGTTAAAAAAAAAATAATATTAAAGTGCTGCCAGCATGTTTTAAAGCAAACAAAAATTCCATGAATCGATTCACAGACCATAATGCTAAAGGAAGAAGATGAAAAGAAAATAAAAAATAAAAAAAAACCTTCATTGAATCTAATTAAGTTACCATAAAACTTGTAATAGTGATTTCAAGACCGAGATATCCTCATAAAAAAAATTATAAAAACAAACAAATAAAATCAGTATTTAATAAACTCAAAATTAAATATTAAAATCAAGAAACAAAATAGATGTAAAAAAATATTAAAAAAGATGGTCGATGTCAACTTTAGCTAACATCTCATACCTATAACCCGAGTTATGATACAAGAATAGCTGCATAAAAAAAAACCCAATCCTCAATAATCTAATACTGAAGGTTGAAAATTAAAAAAAATAAAAAAGAATAAAAATAATTAAAAAAATAAGAAACAAACTTGACATAAAAATAAAAAATAAAATGATGTAAAAGTCTTAAACTAATTAGAGCTAGCATGACAAATGTATTATCTAAACCACGAGGATGAATTATCAACATAGAAAGAAAAAAAAGAAAAAAAAAACGTTTAATATTCAATAAATCTAATATTGAATGATGAAATTAAAAAAATAAAAGTAGTGAAAAAAAGATATAAATAAGTTCGAGTTAAAATTCCATATCAATAACTTAGGTTATAAGACTAGGATTATTGTATCCAAAAAACTAACGAAGCCCATTTTTAAAAAATAAAATATTGAAGGATGAAATTGAAAAAAATTAATTTAAAAAAAGAAACCAAGATAAAAAATAATAATGAAAAGAATAAAGACCAAATCTAACATGAAAATTAAATTAAAACAACTGATAAGGGATGAAATTGAAAAATATATATTTTTTAAAATAACAATAAAAAAATAAAGATTAAATTTAATATAAACATCAAATATGATAAAATACTAAATGATAAAATTAAAAAATTAATTAATAAAAAATTAATATAAATAAAGAGAAATCAGAAGAATGAGAGCCATACTTAAAAAATAAAATAAAATTAAAGATAACTTTTTTAACCGGGATGGCATGTTTTCTAAGAGAAAGAGAGAGAAAAGATGAGGGAGGAAAAAAACCCATATTGAGAAGATTAACCAAATTTAAATGATAAGCAACTGAATAAACCATCATAATAAATTTTATATCTATCTAAAAGCTAGTGTTGGGACAAGAATATTGAGAAGTAAGACTTCCATAAATTCCTAGTCTCGACATGAATAGCATATCTTTGATTGGATAAGAGAAATGATCTTAATTAATTAGCCTTTCCATGAAAGATAATCTAGGATTAATTTGCTAATATATGTATTTATTAATTTGATAATATGAAAAAAACGTGTTTAATCTACCATATTATTTTTATAAATAGTATGGTTAGAATTATTTTTTTTATCTAATTGATATTTGGGATCCATTGTATAATGTTTATACTTTCATATATATAATTTGTTTTTGTAATATAAGGGGTTGACATGAAGGTTAAGATGGAGTAGTTATTTTTATCACCCACTAAAATTAAAACCTCAGATCAAATTGTGAGAAATATTAAAATGTCAAAAATCTCTATCAGTAAGTAACTTATGACTTTTAGCATGTTTATACTTCAAGTACAAAATAATATAAAACCATAAAAAAAATACACTAATCAGTAAGTAACCTACAACTTTTAACATGTTGACAGGAAAAGCAAACAATAGAACAAACCATAGCTTTATTCTTTCCACAAGAAACATTAGAGCTCTGCATTACTTGGTTTACAATATTAGTGGCAATATGACCTAGTCTGTGATACCATAACTCCATTTTATTATCAATATGATAGAAACTATGATAATAAAAAGTAGAAGAATTATTAACACCAATATAAACCATCTTTTATTGTTCAATACGAAAACTTGTAAAGGCCATTCTTAAATCTGCCTCAAGCAATCACCTTCTTCATATATAGATCCTTCACAAAGAGACTATTAGATCAAAAGTCAATTAAAGCATTATTATCTATGCATAACTTACCAACACTTATCAAGTTTACTAAGATAAATGAAATGCAAAATACCTTTTTGAGTTGGGAGGAATATGAATTAAAGACTAAATCTTGAGAACCAATGTTGGAAATGGATAAATGATTATCATTACCAATTATGACCTTATTTGTTCACGTGTTGGGTGTAAAAATGGTTAGATTTTTCACATTTTGTGTCAAATAATGACTTGTTCTATAATCAAGATACCAAGTGTCATCTGCAAGCTTATTAGAAGAGGTAATCATAGTAGGTATAAAGTTTTGATTATTAGCATTCAAAGAAGGAGTATCATTGTTATGAGAGCTTTGATAGGAGATATCAAATTTTTGGTAATAGATCTAAAATGTATGATCAAATTTGCCACATAATAGGCATTATGGCTTCTCAGAGTTGGTTGAATTATGTCTTCCATTCTGTCTATATCTACCCTTGCGACCATGACCTTTGTAGGTGTATTTATTGATATTAGAAGTATACTTTTGTTCTCGACTACCATTATATGTCCTTTCACCACCTTTGTTATTAGAGGAAGAGGCATAATTGACAAACACAATAGATATGTGTTTAATTAAGCTTTGTTGATTAAGACGATGCTCAAAAGCTAGAAGCATATTGTTAACATCTTCAACAAAGATCTTTTCATCTCTTATGTTAATAGCAATAACAACTGTATTGTAGTCAGATCCAAGGCCTTTAAAGAGATTCATAACCTAATCCTGTTTTGAGACAGGTTCTCCAATAGCTGCTAGACTATCTACAACTCCTTTGATCTTTATGATGCAGTTTATCATTGACAAAGATCCTTTCTTCGTGGATTGTAACTCTAGCCTTAGTTGCATTATTCTAGTTTTTAAGGAAGACGAGAAGGTTTTCTTCGATGCGTTCAAAGTAGAGTGAGAAGAATTGTGGCTTATAACCTGTATCATGATTGCCGGTGTAAGAGATGAGAAGATTCAATTGAGGATTGTGTGATCTTGTCTTCTCTAAAAAACAAACACTAGACCTCTTTCTTCGGACAAATAGAGGTCACAGTTATGAAATCCTTAAAACTATTAGCAAAAACAACATTATTAATCCGAGATCTCAATAAGATATAATTAGTTTGATCAAGTTTCACAGACAGCGTGTATTTAAGCATTTGATAAGAAGGAATTGATGCCATTGTTGCGCTTTGTCTAGATCCAATTGAGTTAAAGAATGCAGAATATTGAGTAGAAACACAAGTCATGATTAAAAAACAAGAAAAAAAGAAAGAAAAAAAAGAAGAGGACTTCCCATACCTTTGATCGAAAACTCTGATACCAAGATAGAATTTGAGAAAGTAAATCTCTATTAACTTATTGTGTGAAGCCAGAGAGTGAACTATATATATATATATTATTTCATACAAGGTAGTACAGGAGTAGGGAAAACTAGCTGTAATGACAGCTATTATAACCATAAAATAGCTATGATAAGTTTGGAGCTAGGTAGTTATAATAATATAACATATTAGTAACAATATATCCAACAATATCAAGTTGGGTAAATCATGTAATAGACTTTTCTAGCCTTGGCTTATCATATAACTAAAGCCATTATCTATTATTTATTTTTGAGAAAAAAACCCATAAAACTACACTTAAGGGAAAAAAACAAAGCAAAACTGATGTGTTATAATAAAAAACAAAGAGACTATCTAATATTTCTTATTACACTATAATTTAATGCCATCATTAGATCTTAAGAAATCATTTAAGGTATAAGTGAAGTTTGAATCCAGAATATATAACTAAATAGTAATTCAATAAAAAATAATAGGGCAATAATTAAATAAACTTATAGTTCCCTCCTTAAAAATAATTTTATTGCACAAGCAGCAAGTTTAGAGTTGTTATGTGATTTACCCTTAAAAATCTATTTTTCTTGGTATATAACTCAAACTGAAAGCATTAGATGGAGAAACTCGAATTTTAGCCATCAACCTCCACCTTTTGGCCTCTGTTTTAACAATGAACATACAGAGATGGAGAGAGTGAAAGGGAAAAAACCGAGAAAGTAAGAAAACTAGCGGTTTGCTGGGTTATAACATTTTAAAATCGACGATACTTCAATGCAGAGCAAAATGTTGCAGGAATAACCACTACATGATCTGTGTTTGATCGAAAACTCTAAGATAAGTCAAGATTTTAACTGAGATGGTTTTTACTATTCTTTATTCATTTTTTAGTGGTGGGACGAGAAAACACTTCACGCACAAATTAACTTAAATAAATTGAAAGAAATCAATCATGGTACAATCGATTACGTGTGTATGTGTGTGTGTCTGTATATTCCTGACTAGCAATGCTTTTTGCCATGATTTGTATGTTTAATATTCCCCATTAATTTGATCTCTTTCGTAATCGAAAATGTTTTTGCTTCGTATCTTCATAGATTTCCTTTTTTTTTTTTTTGCTATATACGTATCTTTATGTTAAAGCAAAGAGTAAGTGCAGATATCATGCTTTGGTATGGGCGGTGGTGATCCTTTTTGGTTCATGATGGAGATATCTACCTTGTTGTTACGTATGGCTTTTCTTGGGAAGACCACAAAAATTAACTATGATATATCAATAAATAAAATAAATAGGGAGATTGTGGAGGTCCATGTCCCCTTCCTCATGCTTCTCTTTGGGTCCTCGTTATTTCAGAGACAAAGCTCTTTTTTTCCACAGAGGTAGCCTGTAAAAGCCTCCAAAGTCACTCTCTTTCTTTTCTAATAAAAAGCTCCCTACAAGAAGACAACATCATCCCTCCAAAACCTACTAGCCTTTCCATTATTTTATTCTTCAAATGACCTGTCTATCATGTGCTTTTCCACATTTATGTCTGTGTTATCTTTTCTCTTGCCTCCATCCACTTCCTTAGTGTGTGTTCTTGTGTGCTAGCTTGTAAGTATGAAATGAGTGATAATATTGAGAACCTGAGTACCTTGCAGCCTTGTTGTGTTTTGATTGTTGAATCATGACTCAGATATAAAGGATCCTTGAAAGAAGGAAAAGGGGTGTTTGGAATGAAGTTTGATCCAAGATCCTTGTATCTCCCGTTCATTTAGTCCACGTTACTGCTAGGTTTCGCTATGAATCGATCAGCGTATACACAGCAGCTACGAGCTAGGCCTTTTGTTCAGATTTTAGCTTCAATAAAGAGTGAGCGCTAGTGATAGAGTTTGATTCAAGATCCATATCATGTGTGCTAGCTAGCTTTTAAAATTTTAATTATATCCCTACTTCCTGTTAATTCTTAGGTTTTTTCTTGCAAGTTCTTATATTTGGTAAACATCATGAACTGATCTCGGACCAGGCTTCATTCCTTACACCGAACCTTTCCTCTGGCTGATTACAAGACCCTAATTATAAGGTATGTGCTCCTGATCCAATCTCATCTCCTGCAACAACATAGTTCTGATCTCCTCGTGAAATTTGAAGTAGATTATTTATTGCATTTTCTGGTCTGACCTATCAATCATTCTTTGATTTCGATCTCGTCACCATGTACTGAAATATTCGTATGGCTACTGAGATCGATATATCCTTTGATATTTCCTTGACTTCAGCTTTCCAATATTTGACCTGTCACTACGAGACCATGAATTTGATCAGAAATACCCAGAAAATAGTAGATCGATTCCATGCTTTTAATTTTATAAAGCACGTACTCCTTGTTTCTTCTCTCCAGCTCTTTCCAGTCCAACCTAGAGAATTCTCCAGCTGACAAAAAGATTCGCAGACAAACAATACAAGACATGTACGAATGATGCTTTAATTTATTAAAAACATATAGATAATGTCAAGTACATATGAATATATTCACACACGCGCGCGCGCACACACCTCTCTCCTTAATTTCCTGTTTGGAAGTTTGTATCAAGTTTAACTTGCTTCTTGGTGTTTTTACCCTTCAACACGCCTGTACCCCTGCTAAAAATCTTTGATTCTTGGTCTGTTTCACCGAGTTCTGCATGGATCTCATACACATAAACCCCTTAGCGTGTCCCTGGAAGCAAATCCCTACATATCTGGGTTTATATACATGCACACAGGCTATATATATATATGATCAGTATGTCCTTGCATATGAAAACACTCACAGATAGTTTATTACATGTGGCCGTATACAATTTTTCTTTTTTTCGTTTTTTGATGAATGTGATCGGATCTTATGAATTATGATTAATAAGAAGATTCAGTGCTGGAGAGCGATACATTATGGCTAAAATTAACAAGGGGCCATATCTATATTTTTGCTGTAAAATATTATGTGACAATTAATTTAATTCATTTTCAACAGATTTATCTGCAATTATTGTTCTTTTGGACGAAAATGCAATTATTGCTTGTTTCATTATCTTTAATGCTCAGTTTGTATACATCATCTGCAAAATAATCTACGTTGCACTATCATATAGTTACGACGACAAAATCTTGTTTTAGGGCACAAGGAGACTCGTTTTCTACACATGATTTAGCATTTTTGTTGTTCTTTTGCTACTAATCACATCACTCATATACAGAACCGATTTTGTCATTAACATATAATTTATTCAAAGTGGTGATCTTGAGGTGATGTTTTGATTAGAAAATACAGTGCTATGCTCTTCAATTATGGGACAAGATATGACTGATTTGATTTGCTAAAATTTTAGGGAGGGGATTATATTATGTTATATATCGAGAACCTTGTTTTTGTTATTAATGTATAATTAATTAGATGAATATTACTATGAAAAGATTTCTTGTTGGTGTGCCAATGCATTACCAACAAAGGAAACAGAGAAAAATAAAGGAACTATCACATCATGTTTGTATATTGAATTCTACCATATACATACAGCAATTTTAATGAATTAAACGACAATATTTCCTTCAGAAAAAGTACATATTTTTAATTAATTATTACTAACATTATAATTACTTGTAAAAAAAACAACAACAATATAACTACTATAGAAGCTATTTCTTTTTCATTTTTTATTTATCTCCTAACCTGCTAAGAAATTATCTATCTCCATCGTGTAAAGAAAAAACAACAAGAACTACGAGATGAATTCAATATATAATGACTCTCTAGAATAGCAGTGCAGTGTTCTTTATTTTCGATGGATTGAGCTAGGATTAGCTTTTGAATTCAAAGAGTCGAACAGGATGTTTGAAACATTTAATTCAATAAATACCTGTTTTTTCTTTCTTTCTTATTAATTCTTATTTGTTGATAAGAGTATCTTTAAATTAATGTTGTTGTCACCTAAAATTAAATGTCTTCACAAATAATTTTATGGGCACACTTTCATATTGACATGATGTATTTTAAAAAAATTAATAAATTACCTTGAGTGAAGATATATTTTAAAAATCAAGGCAATGAATAAGCTATATTAACACCAATCTCTTAAAATTAAAATGTGTAGTTATTTCAAAATTCTATAAAATGGTTCTATAAAAAAAAGTGTTCAATCTGAAATGGTAGAGCGGAGAAGCATCGAGCTTTTCTGTTGGGCACAGAAATCTGAATTTTTTTTATTAGTATCACAAACTAATTATAAGATTTAAACGAGTTAAAGCTGATTATTTCTGTAATTTTGGACTATTATAATTAAGAATTAACTAATTTTAGAGTGTTTTAGTCCGATTATTATATGTACATGACTACGCAATTAATTAAGCCGTATATATATATACACACACACTTTTAAAAGGCACGGGAAAGTTACAGTACTTTCCCCATGCCACGTGCTTTTTATTTTTTTATTTTATTTTTTTTGTTCTTTTTATTCTCTATATTTTTTTTATATTTTTAGGTTTTATATATTTTTTTCAAGGTTATCTTTTTTATATTTTTTTAAATTATTTTTATTATTTTTTTAATATTGAATTAGTTAAAAAAATTTCTGTAATTTTTTTAAAAATATTATAGATTACTATAATGTTTTCTTACATGGTTATGTTTTTATTCATTTTTTTTTATCAATTTTGCCTAGTAGTTTTTTTTGAAATACTGTGGATTGTTACAATGTTTCTCTACATAGTTTTTGTTTTGCTATAATATTTCCATAAATATTTTTTTATAAAATTTATCTTTGTTGATTTTTTTAATAATAAATTAGTTGAAAATTTAGCTTTAACTATCCCCACATGCTTTTTTTAAATTGTCTTTTTTTTAATTTTTTGTTTTTTTAGAATTTTTTTGTTGATTTTATTTTTTTAATACGAAGCTGGTTGAAAATTTAGTTTTGTAGTTTTTTTCATTAAAATACTATGGATTGATATAGTATTTCTTCACATTATTTTTTTATGATTTGTTGTTTTTTAGAATTATCTTTATTGATTTTATTTTTTTATATTGAGTTGATTGGTAATTTAGTTTCATAATTTTTTTTAAATATTATTGATTGTTATAGTATTCTCCTATATTATGTTTTTACATTTTTTATATTGATTTTATTATTTTTAATATTAAGCTGATTGAGAATTATAATTATGTATTTTTTCATGAAACACTATAAATTATTATATTGTTTCTTTGCATATTTTTTTCTTTTATTTTTTAAATATTAATTTGATTAAAAATTTAATATTTTAGTTTTTTTTTAAATATGCCCCCCACGCATCCACGACAACAACACACAGACATATATAACAATTCTACAATATTGCGCGAACATGATATATATAAAGTGTGACATGACCCTCGCGAGTAACTCAACTGAGTAATGGAAATAAGTATGTTTTACTTCTCAATTTTAGGAACGGTCACTTTTTAGTCCATTAACTCTAGGTGGCATAATAATTAACTTAATCCTTAATTAGAGAAAATTTTCCATCAAATCTTATAATTAGTTTATAATTTTAATAATAGAGCATTAAAAATAGTAGATGATGCTCTATCATATCATAACCTTTATATAAATATAGTTTTATCTCATAATTCATTTTTTACCATTTTTTAAATATATTTACAATAAAAATAAAATTAAAAAAAATTATATTTCATAAAATAAAGATTCAAGCAAAACTAAAAACAAAAAATTATCTAAGTTTTTGTAGTTTTCAACTAATGGTTGTATTTCTTAAAAGGTCATTTTTAAATACCGTTGAAGTTTTAGTAATTTTTAATATTTTTTTATAAAATTATTAATTTTATGTGTATATTTGAAGTGTTGAGATCATAGTTTTATCAATAAAATTTTTTATTTATATTTATATTAATAACTTGTTTGTGATTATTTTACTGACAGGATTATTAAAAAAAAGCATCTATTAAAAAAATGCTCATCAATAACTTGCTAATAATAATAATAATAATATAACTACAGCATAACCTATTTCTTTTTCATTTTTTTTTATCTCCTAACTTGCTAAGAAATTATCTATCTCCATTGTGTAATGAAAAAACAACAAAACCTATGAGATCAATTCAATAAATAATGATTCTCTAAAGCAGCAGTGCAGTGTTCTTTATTTTCGATGGATTGAGCTAGGATTAGCTTTTGAATTCAAAGAGTCGAACAGGATGTTTGAAACATTTAGTAAAACATTGATAGGCTGGCTATTTCGATAAAATTTCTTATCTGTTGAAACGTCTTCACAAATAATTTTATGATGATGGTTTTTTTTTTAAATTAATAAATTACCTTGAGTGAAGATATATTTAAAAAATCAAGGAAGTGAATAAACTATATTAACACCAATCTCTTAAAATTAAAATGTGTAGTCATTTCAAAATGCTATAAAATGGTTCGATAAAAAGAAATGTTCAATATGAAATGTTAGAGCAGAGAAGCATTGAGCAGAGAAGCATTGGCACAGAAATCTGAAATCCTTTTTTTTTTTGTTGTTGTTTAGTATCACAAATTAATTATAAGATTTAAATGAGTTAAAGCTGATTATTTCGGTAATTTTGAGCTATTATAATTAAGAATTAACTAATTGTAGAGTGTTTTAGTCAGATTATTATATATATATATATATATATTATGACACAATTAATGAAGTGTGTGTACACACACTCCAGAAGGTTTTGGAAAAGCTATAATACTTTTTTCATGTCACATGCTTCTTTTTTTTCCTGTTGTTTTTTTTATATATTTTGTTTTTTTTGGGCTTTATATTTTTTTTTCTAAGTTTATCTTTTTTTATTTTTTTATGTTTTCTTAAATTATTATTTTTTATTTTTTTAATATTGAACTGGTTGAAAATTTTCTTCTATAGTTTTTTTTTAAATATTATGAATTACTACAATGTTTCTCTATATAGTTTGTTCTCCTCTTTTTCAATTAATTTTTTTCTTCTTTTATTTCTAAAATGCTTTTTGCCAATTTTGTTTTGTAATTTTTTCTTTAAAACACTACAGATTGTTACAATATTTCTTCATATGATTTTTGTTTTGTTACAGTGTTTCCATACATGTTTTGTTTTTCAAATTTATCTTTGTTAATTTTTGTTAATATTGAGCTAGTTGAGAATTCATCTTCAACTATCCCCACTTGTTTTTTTTTTTAATTTTTTGTGTTTGTTTAGAATTAATTTTTTATTCTATTTTTTTTAGAGCATGTTGAAAATTTAGTTTTGTAGTTTTTTTCTTTAAAATACTGTGAATTGCTATAGTGTTTCCTCACATGATTTGTTTTTTTTTTATGATTTTTTTTAGAATTATCTTTTTTGATTTAATATTTTTACATATTGAGCTGATTGATAATTTAGTTTCCGAGTTTTTTTTTAAACACTGTGGATTACTACAATATTTTTCTATATGATTTTTTTAATTATCCATATTGATTTTATTATTTTTAATATTAAGCTAGTTGAGAATTATAATTTTAGATTTTCTCATGAAACACTATAAATTGCTACAGTATTTCATTGCATGGTTTTTTTTCTTTTATTTTTTTCTTATCATTTTTTTTCAAAATCTTATTTGTTTATTTTATTTTTTAAATATTAATTTGATTAAGAATTTAGTTTTATATTTTTTTTAAAAAATATTATATATTACAATAATTTTTCTTTATATTTTTTTCCACATATCTATGGCAACACACAAACATACCATAAACCTGCAGCATCATGTGAGCATGAAATTTACTGTGTGTGTCTATATATATATATATATATATATAAAGTGTGATATGACCTATATATAAAGTGTGATATGACCCTCTATCACTTTTAATCCATTAACTCTAGTTGGCATAATAATTAACTTAATCCTTAATTTGAGAAAAATTTCTATCAAATTTTATAATTAGTTTATAATTTTATCAGTAATGCATTAAAAATAGTAGATGATCCTCAATCATATCATAACCTTTATATAAATATAGTTTTATCTCATAATTCATTTTTTTTTACTATTTTTTAATATATTTACAAAAAAAATTAAAATTAAATAAAAAAGATTATATTTCATAAAATAGAGATTCAAGCAAAACTAAAAAAAAAAAAATTATAGAAAGAGATCCATCCAAGTTCTAGTAGTTTTTATCGATAATTGTACCTTTTAAAAAAGTCATTTTCAAATGCTGTTGAATTTTTAGTTGTTTTGAATATTTTTTTTATAGAATTATCAATTTTGTGTGTATATTTGAAGATTTGACATCCTACACTACTAGACTTAATAGTTTTACTAACAATTTTTTTTTCTGGTATTTACACTAACAGTTTATTTGTGATTATTTTACTGATGGGATCATGGAAAAAAAGCATCTGTTGAAAAAAATGCTCATCAGTAATTTTTAGTTTGTCAATAAGTTTATCATTGATAAATTTACTGATGACTTTACAAACATAAAATATGTGTCGAAAAAAAAATTTACCTACTTTATTATGTCGGTAATTCCCTCAGTACAATTTAACATATCACTGATAAAAGAACAATATGTAATTTCAGTGGTAAAATTATATGTCACCTAAAAAATACCATCAATAATTTCATCGGTGAGTTAACAGTAATAGTGACATTTGCAGTAATTTCTTTACAACTCTTTGGAATATATCGACAAACTTATTTCATCGATGTATCTAACAATAACAATAATATTTGCTGTAATTCTTTTCCAACTCTTTATAATATATCGATAAACTTATTATGTCAGTGTGTTAACAATAATAATGATATTTGTTGTAATTCTTTTTCATTCCTATATATATATANTATATATATATATATATAAAGTGTAACATAACCCTAGTGAGCAACTTAAGTGAATAATAGGGATAAGTATGTTTTATTTTCTCAATTTTAGGAATGGGAAAAATTTCCATCAAATTTTATAATTAGATTATAATTTTAATAGTGGAGAATTAAAATAGTAGATGATGTTCTATAATATCATAACCTTTATATAAATATATTTTTATCTCATAATTCAAAGTGGTGCCGTTCAAAACACCACCACGTAATGCTTGTTCTTTTTTTTTTTCTGGAAAAGAAGGAAATTAATTTGGGAATAACCCAAAACTAAGTTATGATAGTCGCCATCTTTTTACAATGCTTACATTGTATAGTAAGTTTTGCAAAGATAAAACAAAACATTTCATTTAGAAACTGATCTTTTCAAAACTTGGTTGATCTGAAACTTTGTCTTCATATTAACAACCTAGTTATCTTGAGATCCTAATCTTAACAATCCTCTCAATTCTATCTTTGATTGGGTTACAGTAAAATCTCTTCCGGTGATTTTATTTAACCAAAACTAAAGTTTATGTGTGGTTGGGCTAATCTAAGATCCCATTTGACAATCTCTTTTAACTAGAATCACAATTCCATATAGTTTAGCCAACTTGAAATCCCATCGGGTGACTCCTTTTTACCAAAGGTAAATTGGTGTGTAGTTGGGCTATTTAGCATGTTTTTTTTAACCAGAACAAAAAAAAAATGTGTATGGTCTTATTGTAATGGATAACCTACTCAAGTGAAAAAATATAAAGGTTTTGACATGATCTCATTATAATGGATAACCTACCCAAATGAAAAAAAAAAGAAGAAGAATGGTCTCATTATAATGGGTGACCTATCTAGGAGGAAGAATGACCTCATTATAATAAGTAAGCTACCCCAAGTAAAAAAAACATGAAGAATGATCTTACTGTAATGAGTGATTTAACCAAGTGAAAAAAGAAAAGAAAAGAGTGATCTCATTATAATGAGTGACTTACATAAATGGAAAAATGATTTTATTGTAATGGGTGACCTATCCAAATAAAAAAAAACAATTAAGAATGGTCTTATTGTAATAGGTTACCTATTCAGAAAAAATGATGGTCTTATTGTAATGAGTGACTTACTTAAGGGAAAAAGAAAGAGTCTTGAAAAGATGACAATATATGACTTAAATAGATAGGGTTATTAATACACTACCTAAAAGATAAGGGCTTGAAGGCCTATTTGAAAAGAAATGAGGGCTTGAAAGTGCACTCAAAAGGATGTGAGGGTTTAAAGGCGCATTGAAAAGGAGATAGGGTTAGAAAACACACTACCTAAAAGATAAGGCTTAAATGTGTACTTGAAAGGAGGTAAAGTAAAAAAACACACTACCCGAGAAATGAGAGCTCAAAGGTGCAATTAAAAAGAGGTAGGGTTAACAAATACACTACCTAAAAGATGGTGGCTTAAAGGCATATTCAAAAAGAGTTAGGGTTAGAAAACACACTACCCAAGATATGATAGCTCAAAGGTGTGCTTGAAAGAAAGTAAAGTTAGAAAACGCACTACCCAAGAGATAATGACTCAAAAGCATACTTAAAAAGGGCTAGAATTCGAAAACGCACTACTTGAGAGATAATGATGAAACATCAGATTGCTAATATTGAAAGCAATGCATTATGATCAATATTCATATATACTTACTTGAAAAATATAGGTCTTTTTTTTATGGAGTCTTCCTAAGGGCTAGGATTCGAAAACGCACTATTTGAAAGATGATGGTGAAACATCAAACTGCTAATATTGAAAGCAATGCATTATGATCAATATACATATATACTTACTTGAGAAATATAGGTCTTCTTTTTCTTTACGGAGTCTTCCTTTTCTTAAAATTTAGAGTGTTCAATAGCAAACTTTGATGGTCTTTTTCACGCTTGCTTACTTAAGTCACATCTTGTGATCTTGACCTCTAAGAAGGGTTTAATATCATCAGTTTTCTTCGCCCTCCATTCTTTATCTTAAAGGTTGCTAGCTTTGCCTAACATTTTTTTAGAAACGGAATTATGGAGTCAGTTCTACCATGCTTTTTTGATTGTTATCCAGCTTGATCATACTCTCAAGTGTTCAATTTGGGTTTTCTTTGGGGATGAGGCTATGTGAAAAAAGGTTTAGGTTATTTACAAGGAGTTGTTTTCATTTAAAATTTTTAGAATTTCAAAGCTATTCCAGATATATAAATCATTTTGACATCAGTTTAAAGCAAACCCGTTCTAATGAAATTCAAGTAATTCCTATAAATAGGTTTTTAGAAATGGTGAAAACTTTTATTTTGCTTTTGATGAAAATATAAAGTGATATTTTATTGGTCAAAGAGGTTCAAACTTCAATTTAAGAGTTATAAAGAATTGATTTTCAAAGCATTCATTTTATTTGTATGAATAATAGAGTTTGTTTCACATGGAAAAGCAATGCTTACCAATCCAAATTACTTATCTTTGATAAAAAAGGGCTTGATTAGGCATGTAATGTAAGCTTTAGTTCTTGGTTATGAACTAAATGATATTTGTACACTCAAAAGGTGTTTAAAGGATTTTTAAGACTAAGAATCACTAGTACTTATTTCTTGACACTTTATCATTTGAATATTTACAAAATGGTCTATCATGCCCCTTTAGTGTTAGGCTTGGGCTCTTTCTCTTTATTTTCTTCATTGTTTATTTGGTTGAGCATCATAATATCAATTATTTTTGTGGAAAGCTCAAATCTTCTGGATCATTTGGATTTTTCTTCATGCCTCTTAGCTTTGTTTGGGTGCCTTTGATCATTAAGAATTTTCTTTTATGCCCTCAATGTTGTTTGAGGCACTTTTCAATATTGAGGATTTTTTTTATATTTCTTGCACTTGCCCCTTAGTATGAAATGTGATCCTAGCCAAGTTTATTTTTAAAAAATGGTATTAGGCTCAAAAGGGGACTGTAAATGATATATTTTTAGCTCTGCGAAAAGATTATAAAAAATGACCTTTTTTTCATTTCAAACACATACACTTAGGATCAGTAAACCTTGTGATTGATACTTAAAAGTGCATTTTTATCAAGGTTTTATATTATTATTTTACACTTGAAGTATCAATAATTCCTTAACTAAAACATGTTTTATAATAATATATCTAATAATATAAGATACCTTTAATTTATGGCAAATATTCATTTTAAATGCAAACCTATCACATAAATGAAAGGATTGATTGATGAATTTAAGAACTGAAATTGAAAGGATAAAGAGATGGCCAAACTTAGAAAAGAGATGTCAGTGCAATCCAAACCGGGACATTGTTTGGTAATTAGGTCATATCTAGAGCTATAGATCTCAGATTTAGGTCTACTTTATATGGATAGAAAGGTAAGACATAGAGCTACAACTTTTATATAGAGTCCAAGATCGAAAAAGATCATTTTCAAGTTCAAATTGTTGTAATAATAAAGAAGCCCGAATCTGTCCTCCAACCCAAGTACTGTTTAGTATTTTGGCCATATCTGGAGTTCTAGAAGTCGAAATGAGCTGAATTTTTTATACAAGAAAGCTGAGATAATTTCTTAAAACTTTCATTTTTCTAATGACTCTAATTTTGACATCATTAATGACATTTTGGGCAGACAAGAGAAGATAATGATTGTCACCAAGTCAAGGGTTGACTACCTACTCATCAATTAGTCATCACATCAATAGTTTTCAATTTTGGCCTATAAAAGGAGGCATTTGCCATGCATTTAGGCATCTTGGTGTCCAGATCAAGATCATGCTCTTGTTTTCTCTCTTTGTATTCTTTGTAATGTTTATGCTTTGTTTTCATTAATATCAAGTTTATGCCTTTCATTTTCTTTCCTTTACTTAGTAAACTCTTATCTTATTTATGTTCTTATTTTGTTTATTTATTTTTCTTTCTTTCATTATGTCTAGCTAAGTTTATTGTGTCAAGGTGAAAAGGTTACACTAATAGTGTAAGAATAAGTATAGTATAAACTTAATATGGACTTTAATGTTTGATACTAACATGTTTTATATTTGTTATCTTGTTCACTCTTTAATACTTTGCTTGTTAAATGACTAATCTTGATTTATGTTGTATAACACTTGATACAATAAATGCTTAGCACTTTCATATCCCATATTGTATGGTATAACTGACACCTGAGCTATAAAAGGAACTTGATTTGTTGTTAACATAAGTTATAATCATGAATGCTTAACAAAATTTACAAGTATTAGCATTAATTGAATAAGATGACTAATGTAATCATGTTAACAATCTATAACCTAATTGGAACCTTATTTGTGCGTGGTTTTCAATTGAATAATAAGAGTTTATACTATACTTGTTTGACATACCATTAGTGGATCCTCTAACCTTGACATTATTTGTTATCATTGTTTAATCCTTACTTTAATTTTTCATCTTAAAGTTCTCATCAATTTTTCTTCTTCTTCTTCTTTATTATTGTTGTTGTTGTTGTTATTCTTACTACTACTACTACTACTAGTATTATTAATATAGTTATTACTATTATTGTTGTTGATGTTATTGTTCTTGTTGTTGTATTATTATTATTTATAATTTGTATAATTAACCTCCTTATGATTCGACCTCGGTCTTGCTGGGTTATTTATTACTTCGACACTCCTGCACTTGGAAGAAGACATTAATCTTTTAGTCATGTCACCTTGCTTTCATGTGAGTATGCAAAATAATTTCTTATTAGTCATTCAATTAAAACTTAGCTTTGGAGTCATCTCATGATGTTTTTGTGTTGTTTTTTTTGTTAGGTTTTCTAAGTGTATGGTTACATTTTTAAGGAATCATTTAAATTTTCAAAACTCGTTTGTTTTGGACAAACACCAATATAATTTCTATTTTTATAATAAACTTTGAATTCCTGAAAATTATTCTGAACATATGAGATCATGTAAAGTTTTTGAAGAAAAGAGAAACACACCAGATGATTCTTGGCATGCGTGCCTTAACTATTTCTTGCAACGCTCTTATACTATTTTTATGAAACCATTACTAAGCGAATATGAGACCATTTTAAGAAGCCTACCTATCATGTAATGGCTTAAAACCTATTCTTAGAGTATGAGCTCCCTAAATATAGTCATCTATACCTAGTATGTATATACATTCATTTATACCATTATCAAGTAGGTACTTAGATATAAGTTGAGTGTTTCACACATCTAAACCGCAACCACTAGTTATAAGACAGATCGCTAATCCCTCATCTATCTTATAAACTTGCGTGTACTTCCTAAAAATTAAAGCATGATGCATGAGGCAATTCTATATAATACATGAACAAATATATACAGAAATTAAAGTGCATAAGAAATAAATAAAGGAAATGTATATTAACAATAAACATATAAACCAAATAATAAAACCTAAAGATCAGACAAAACAAAACTTTGGCTATAAGGTCCCTAGTAGATGCCATTTTGTCGCACGTGTGCGGTATCATGACAAATCTTCAACCCTCTGGTGTTTGTATCTATCTGGAAAATATATAGAGATAAAAAATTCTTTCCTTTTATTTATGAAAAGTAGGAATAAGATTCGCCACCTAGTATTTTATTTACTAGGAATCATAACTGGTCTTAGAGATCGAGTATAATGACTGATTGTATAAATAGAAGGTATTAACACCTCATATACACTCTTTTTTAGGTAAGGTGCATTGTTTTATTATCTGATATATGTTAAGGTTTCATTGTATTTTATTTATTGGTTTGTTTATGGTTTTAAAAAAATCCTCCTCAGTAAAAAATTCCTTACTTATCAGGTTAAACCTAACTATTCTAATGTGAAAAAAAACTATCCTTTTAATATCGAGAATACACGTTACGTATAAGTGTGTAATCTTTAATATTAAAAGAAAACAAAATAATTTTTTAAAGTTTTTTGAAATATTAGCCTAGTTCTCATGTCTGTAATAAACAAATTATTAAAGCCAAAATGTATGATAAAACACTTTTATTGTATGAAAATACAATACGATTTTTTTTAGACTTAGCTATATGCGTGAAAACAAAATAATTTTTATTTTTTTTCAACATTTCAGAAAAATCATGTATTTTAATATCAAATGTGTATTTTTACGGTATAAAAATACCAACCACTATGACACAAAATTGATAGAAAAATACATAGGAAAATTAAAAAAAAAGATTGGGTTGAACTTGACCCAATCATTTTGGGCTGAGTTGGACTTGTCCAGCCAAGTGAACAATGAAGCATTCTCTACAATTCACATGTAAGATGAATATTTAAGATGATACAGTGATTGAAAAGAAGAAGGAATAGAGAGGCGGGGGAAAACAAACCTGTGGTGGTTGCTATGGTGGCTCATTGCTATTCTAGTGGTGACGGTGGTAATCAAATAGGGTTGCAAATGGTAGTTTTAAGTGGTGACTTTTCCTCCTTTCTCCTTTATTTCTACCTTTTTTTTATTTTTGTTTCTCTTTATCTTCTTTAGTTTCTAATAATGATTATGTGGCTATTGATGGTGGGCAAAAAGGACGAGTGGTGGTGGTTTGCGAAGGTGGTGGTGTAACTAGTTCTAGGCTATCGAGCGATGGTTTTGCTCTTTTCTTTTCTTGTTTTTATTTTTCTGTGTTTCTTTTGCTCCCTATTTCTATTCTCCTATTTTCCTTTTTTTTTTGTTTTTCTTTATATGTCTTCTGTCCTATTTTCTCTCACCTTTCAAGTCCCACTTTGTTTCTTCGTCTTTCTCCCCTAAAAACAATCTCATCTTTATCTTTATTACTCCTCTGTCATCTTCTCTCAAAATCATTTTCTCCTTAAAATACCTTATTGTTTTTTTATCTTGCCTTCTTCTCTCTATTTTTCTCTTCGCCAACTTCCCCTCATGTTTGCTTCAATCTTCTCTTTAACTCCGTCTCTAGTTCTCTCAAATCCTTAATGTGTTCTTAAAAAATTTTCTTCTCGTTTTCATTCTGCTCCTAACTTCTTTCTCTCCATCACCCCGCTTCTCTTCTCTTTCTCTCTATTTATAGGCAGAGGGAGAGAGGGTCACCCTACCTTTCCTCTTCATGGTGTAGGGTAGGGTGGCGTAGGGTGGCTTCTAGGCAACCACCTTAGTTGCTACAGGGAAGCCACCCCAGCTGCTACAAGGCATGATGCCTTTTTTTTTTCTCTTCATTGTAGTGACAGGGTAAAGAGGTATGGGTTGCATTAATGGTGGCAGGGTATTGGATATGGCTTGTCAGGATTTGTGCAAATAGGCAGGGAAGAGAGAGTGAGGGAATAAAAATTTAAATTTTTTTTCCCAGCCTTTACATGCGTAGAGGAAGAAGGAGATACATAATGCCGTTCAAAATGACACTATGTAATGCTTGTTTTTTTTTTGTTAGAAGAGAAGGAAATTAATTTGAAAATAACCCAAAAATAAGTTATGACATCACTAATAGAATAAGATTGATAATTTCATTGGTGAGTTAATAGTAGTAGTAGCAGCATTTACAGTAATTCATTTCCAACTCTTTGGAATATACTAAAAAACTTATTTTGTTAATGCGTTAATGGTATCAATGACATTTGCTGTATTTTTTTCCAATTCTCCAGAATATACCAATATACTTATTCTATTAGTGCATTAATAGTAGCAATGATATTTGTTGTAATTATTTTTCATCTCCTTGGAATATACGGACGAACTTGGTTTGTTAATAATATCATCTTCATATATATATATATATATAGTAGAAAAATAATTAAAATAATATAAAAAATCAAATATTTCTTATCAATTTAAATATTTATACGTTCAAAAACAATATAACTAAACAAAAGTGGCACTGAAAGAGGAGGAGGTTGGTTATTGTTAAGACCGTAGAGCCAATTAGGAGGTGCATATGTAACACCCATTTATGATCTTATCTCTATAATCTCTCAACAAAGTTTTTGATAAATAACATTGAATTGTTTATATTTTTCATTAAGATGGGCTATATATTTTTGTACTCGATCTAACAGGGCTATAAACTTTAGTGTTTGAGTTGTCAAAACCGATTGCGAGCATCTACTGGTCGAAACACTATAGGTTGTCCACAAGTTCTCTACTGTAGTGAAAGAAACATCTCCCAAAGTTAATTCATTATTCCCATCCTGAACAACCTTGACACATCCTTTGGGTTTGATTTTCACTACGGATAACCAATTAACTCTTGAACAATACTTTTTAAAGAAATTATTGTATTTGTAATAAACTTGTTGGTATTGCTTGACAAAAACAAAGACATCATCGATGTTAAGGAGTTTAGCCTTTGAATTAATTTTGACTAAACTATGATGAAGATCTACTATGATTCCTCTATCAGTGGTATCATACCAATAATATTTAAATAAAAAACTATATTATGTTCGCTATGATATTACAATTCAATTATCTTTTCTAACTTCTTATAATAATGAATTTCAAACTCATTATAAGTCGATCTTTTAACAAACCTCATTGTTATACGTCTTTCTATCATATTCATATTTTTTTAATATGAAACACATGACCATTAATAAAATTTCTATTGTAGCACTTCACCTTTATTTTAAGACCTAAACTTAGTAAAGACAAACTAACACTAGTATTCCTTCCTAGTTGATGAACATGATACATAAAATACAACTATAAATAGTTAATAAGAAATGTGTAATTAACTTAAGTATCCTGTGAGATAAGAATAATTAAATAATATTTATATATATATATTCTGAACCACGTGAAAAATTATTTATCTTGTAATCGAAAGGTTTTGGATTCAGTTAGTTATAAGTATCTAGATAGTAAATATTGATGATGTTACTTACAGGAAAGTTTACAATGTAATTGTTTATGATATTATAAGAGATAAATTGTTTGAATATAATGACATCTTAAGTAGTATATTTAGTAAATAAAAGGTCCTAATTCATCGTAGATAAATAACATACAATTTTATGCTTTCCTGAATTCTATTTTAGACAAATATCTTCCCATTACAATATATTTTAGTATGGGTCATCTAAGATGAGAGAATATTAACAAGTTCTTACTCGAGGACACTTCCCCACTATTGTCATACCCTTGAACTTGGTTGATTTTTATTCTCAATTAAGGCTCGAAACAGTACAAGATAAATGTTGAGATTTTTTCAATAATATAAGCCTTACATATTGAAGCCTCAACATGCACCTAGTTTTTTTTTTTTACTTTTCTGTTAATGTTGAACAAGTATTTGCAAGGAATTAAACAAATATTTTGAATTATGCAAAGAAAATAAAAAATATTTTTTTTTATTATGATACATGTGTAATTCTCAACCTCTTGAATAGATACAATTATCTATATTAAACTGGGCCTCTAACTTTTGCCTCAAACATTAAATGTATGAGTAAATATTTCATCAAGTCAAAAATAATAGAGGTAATATCATTTTAATTTTGCAAATTATCTAGATGATATTCATTTTAAAACTCTTTATATGTTGTATTTGCAACTTGTTAAAGCACATATCTCTAATGAAATGATTGATCTTTACAAGTGCATCTATATTCCCTTTGACAATAAATCTAGGTAAGCTAGTGTAATAAGTGTTTATATAAACACGTGGCAATCATGACTTGTCATTCCATATAATCTATAATCTACAATCTTTCAAATTCACTAATGTTGATATGTTCTAAGCATGTCCATCAGGAAAATGTAGATTTTTATACCATTGGTAAACATGTAATTTTGCATTATTGATTAAGACAAAGCTGACTTTTGGCTTTACGACCCGTAATTCAACATAAACTAACTCCATATTTTTACGGTGACAAAACAAAATTATATTCATTCCAGCCTTAATGTTGTCCCATGTCTTCCTCTTCATGTCTATAACCATATTGAAAATGTTCTCAAACATATTTTTTTTCTTATATGCATAACATCAAAGTTATGGTGGAGGAGATTGATATCTAATAAGAAAGCTCTTATAAAATACTACGCTTAACCCAATTATGGGTCAAACTAAAATTAGAAAACTTCTACTTACAAGATTAAAAAACAAACATAATGTCATAGTACTCCAACACCATGTTATCCAATTCCCCACCTGAAAGAAGCGGCGCTGCAACATTCCTTTTAACTCTACAAACAATATAGTTTTTCTTATTCTTTTTGTACTTGTGAGTTGTTGGCAAAAATCATTAGTGAAAGAAGAAGAAGAAGATGTTTTACTCTATTTATTAAGATGAATTCTTTGTTATTTTCTATACAATATGAACATTTTAGTTTTTTATGTGTAATTCATCCAGAAACCATTTCATAAGTAGAAAAAAACATTGATAGTCCATTTTAAAATTATCTTCATCAAAAAAATTTATTTTCTTGAAACATCATAAGTTAAAGCCTCGGATGACCATAAATACTTTCACTTATTAATCAATGATTGAAGATAAACATCTATATTCTAATCTAGACTATTAGGATCGGGTATGATTATAAATAAAAATATAAACTTTAGCTTCATATATATATATATATATATTCTAATGACAAGTTATAAACTATAAGTATCACTGACCAACAAAAATAAGGAGCAACAAATAACCTGAAAGGATTGAATCTGTTTGTACATAACTTAAGATGCATGTTTCTTGATTCTACTAAAAATTAAGGATGCACATTATTAAAGTGCTTCTAGGCGGCTTCACCATAAAAAAAGTACATTATTACTTCATCCACTATGTCATGTCATGTGCTCAATAACTTTTGGTGACATGAATAACCTCTATAGTTTAAATGTGATTAGGAAGCATCTATTTTTTTTTTGTGTGACAAGATTCCTTCCCCGACCAATTCTAAGTTTATAATGAGAATTCTCATAACCATGATCCTAATTTATTCTCATTACATTTATAACCATATTCATAAAAAGATTATTATTGTCATTTACAACTTCATGCACGTTGCTAGCACTAGAAGTTCACCCAACCATTCTCTCTATCATGCTATCATAAAAAACACATGGTTCTTCATGTGCATACCAACATGAGCATTTCTCCAATAACCTTTTTTTATAGAAAATACAGCATCACAACATTTATATTAGTAAATTTTTTATTTTTATATCTATTACATGAAATCTAATAACACTTCCATTAATAATTTGTGAATTAGATAATGCCTAACTAATAACGTCCACCTTTTTTATTCTTAGACCTCTTGTCTTCCATTCTTATCCTCTTTAATTATCTTTAATTGCCTTTTGCCAACACCAAAACCTTTTTAGTGTCTTTCATGGAAAAGAAAAGGGAAAAAAAAGAAGAAAACAAATCCTTTTTATGGATCATTGCATACTTCTACAAAAGCTTCAATGAAAACATATATATATATATATATATATGTCCTTTGCATGATCCAGCTAACGAAATGGTAGTAACCCCTTTAATACTTTTATAATTTGATATTGTTTGTTTTTGTATTTAAAAATATATTTAAATATATTATATAAGCATGTCTTTTTCCTTTAAGAAGTCTATTTCTATAAGAAAATACAATTTTATTTTTATCAAATTTAAATTCTCTTGACCCAAATTTTTTTATTAACGACACTAGCAATGATTAAGCAGCTAACATTCTTATTAGGCCTATACAATGACATTTGTATCTCCATGTTCCTAAAATTACTTTGCTAGGTAGAGGAGGTGAATAGGATTAATTGGAAGTTACTTTTTTTTTAAAAAAAATATTTTTTTAAAATACATTAAAATATTTTTTATATTTTTATATAAATTATTTTTAATACCAAGCATTTTAAAATAATTCAAAATAAAAAAATTAAAATTTCTTGAAATATTAATTGCACCGCTGCTCCAAATACACACTCACTTAGTGAGCAAGTTACATTTGTATTTACATGGCATATCTGGGATATAGTCCTGAATAGGAACGAGCATCATGTGATCGATCATCGCCAAAATCCTTCATTGAGATGTGGGGAAGAGAATTCGGTGACTAGCTAACGCGTCATCTTTTATCAGATTACCCAATTATTATAAGAGTTGTAAGGTGACAAATTTTCAAGGTCGGTGAGACAAGAGAGTTTATCTTTGGCAAAAGCTTGTCACAAATTGATATAAAGTCTTGATATAAATAAACTTAAATCCGGTGAAGGAGGCGATCGGCTTGAAAAGGGAAAGGTAAAGGAAGGAATCTTCAATGTGGAAGGAAAAGGATCACCGTAAACAAGTAAAGCAAAGCTACTAAAACTGGTTTTGAAGAGACCGTCTAGGTCAAAAGATGACCTTGCACATGAAGTTAAGCACCTTTATAGTTTTTCTTATCTCCACACTCTTCTTTTTCCCTCTCCTTTTTCTGCGTCCCCTCATTCACAACCAAGAACCCACTATCCTTGAGATCATCTCTCTTAGATTTCTTCACTCTTTCTCACTATATATCACCTCTCTATAAACCCAAAACACTCCTCTTTTCACACTTTGAAACGATAACTTATCAACTATTTCTACACCATCACCCCCAATAATGTAACATTGCACCCGATCGAGAAAAGAAAAACCCACCATCTCATTAATCACTAGGTAGCTAGTGATTTCCTGCTCCAAATCAACCCCGCAAGTAATGGCCACGAAGCAGAAACTAATAGTTGAAGTTGTTGATGCCCGGAACCTCTTACCAAAAGATGGCCATGGAAGCTCGAGTCCATACGTCGTGATCGATTTCTATGGGCAAAGAAAGAGGACAAAATCAGCAATTCGTGACTTGAACCCAACATGGAATGAAACGCTTGAGTTCAACGTTGGTAAGCCATCTAATGTTTTTGGGGACATGCTTGAGCTCGATGTTTACCATGACAAGAATTATGGTCCAACTAGAAGAAGCAACCATCTTGGTAGAATTAGATTAAGTTCGAGCCAGTTTGTTAGAAAAGGCGAGGAGGCTTTGATATATTATCCCTTGGAGAAAAAATACTTGCTTAGTTGGACACAAGGTGAGATCGGATTAAGGATCTATTACCAGGATGAAGTTACACCACCACCACCACCACCATCACAACCGGCAACAGCACAGCAAGAGGAAGCGAAAGCGGACACGAATCAGGAGCCTTCACCACCACAGCCAACTGCTGAAGCAGCGGCGCCAGCAGAATCTGAAGCAATACAACCAGCTGAAGCTCAGAAATCTGATGTAGAAAAAGGGGCAACGACAGAGTCAAACAAAGAGCAACCTGCTGAAGAGGCAAAGTCCAATGAGGAACCACCAGCTCAAGCTGAAGCAGCGGCAGCACCACCACCACCTTCAGATAATGCACCAGCACCTATTCAAGTTGATAAACCACCAGAATCTGATGTGGCACCATCACCACCTCCACAAGGACCTAGTGGTCAAAACAAAGAGGACCCGTCACCTTTCTCAGCAGCAGTAAATGAGCCTGCTCAAGAAGACGGCGATGGTATCGTCTTGGAGCCGTCATTCAGAAAGTGGTGCGCGGCACCACCAGAGATCGTGTCAGCTTCGACAGGATCGTTTCCCGAAATCAAAGTATCAGGAATCAACGCTCCACAACCCATGATAAGGCCAGTGGCTCCAACCTCGAATTACACACTGGAACCACAGGAAAGTATTTCAATTGAGCGGTCAGCGTTTGATCTGGTTGAAAAGATGCATTACTTGTTTGTTCGGGTAGTGAAGGCTCGGTACCTACCAACCAGTGGGAACCCGGTTGTAAAGATTGAGGTTTCAAGCAGCCGCGTACAATCAAAACCCGCCAGGAAAACATCATGCTTCGAGTGGGATCAGACTTTTGCATTTGGCCGCGATGCAGCCGACTCCTCCTCCATACTCGAGATTTCAGTGTGGGACCCACATGACCCGCAATCATCCGAGATGGCAGCAGCAGCGAATTTCCTGGGTGGAATTTGCTTTGATGTGACGGAGATCCCTTTGCGGGACCCACCGGACAGCCCATTGGCCCCACAATGGTACAGGCTGGAAGGAGGTGGAGCCTACGGAAGCGATTTGATGCTTGCCACGTGGGTAGGCACACAAGCTGATGATTCATTCCCTGATGCTTGGAAGACCGACACAGCCGGTAACATCAACTCTAGAGCTAAAGTCTACTTGTCTCCAAAGTTATGGTACCTCAGAGCTACTGTATTAGAAGCCCAGGACATTTTTCCGTTGATGCCGTTAAAAGAAACAGCAGTTCAAGTGAAAGCCCAACTAGGTTTCCAGGTGCAAAAAACAAAGACTTCAGTCTCACGTAACGGCACTCCGTCATGGAACGAGGATTTGTTGTTTGTAGCAGCGGAGCCATGTAGTGATCAATTGATTTTCACATTAGAAAACCGGCAACCAAAAGGGCCGGTTACAATCGGGATGGTGAGGATCGCACTTTCAGCTATCGAGAGACGGGTAGATGACAGGAAAGTGGCGTCTAGGTGGTTCAGCTTGGAAGATCCAAGGAGTGAAAAGGAGGGCTACAGAGGTAGGGTCCAGTTGAGGTTATGTTTCGATGGTGGGTACCACGTGATGGATGAAGCAGCGCACATGAGCAGCGATTACAGGCCAACGGCAAGGCAACTGTGGAAGCAACCGGTGGGGACTTTTGAGCTGGGTATTATTGGGTGCAAGAATTTATCACCGATGAAAACGGTAGACGGTAAGGGCTGTACTGATGCTTATTGTGTGGCGAAGTACGGTCCCAAATGGGTCCGAACCAGAACTGTGTGTGATAGCTTAGATCCTAAATGGAATGAACAGTACACGTGGAAGGTTTACGACCCATGTACCGTGTTGACTATTGGGGTCTTTGATAGCTCGGGAGTATACGAGATCGATGGTGATAAAACTGCCACGCGTCCTGATTTTCGTATGGGGAAAGTTCGGGTACGTCTATCTACCTTGGAGACCGCTAAAGTGTATAGAAATAGATTTCCCTTGATTTTGTTGACTAATAATGGAGTTAAGAAAATGGGAGAGATTGAAGTGGCTGTAAAATTTGTTCGTGCAACTCCAACACTGGATTTCTTACACGTGTACACACAGCCCCTGTTGCCGTTGATGCATCATCTGAAGCCATTGGGGGTGGTCCAGCAAGAATTGCTGAGGAACACGGCAGTTAAGATAATAGCCACACACTTGTCAAGATCCGAGCCATCGCTGCGACGAGAGGTGGTGTCTTACATGCTTGATGTGGACACACATGCATTTAGTATGAGGAAGATACGAGCCAATTGGATTAGGATTGTCAACGTGATTGCTAGCGTGATTGATATCGTACGATGGATCGATGATACACGTGTATGGAAGAATCCAACGGCTACAATACTTGTGCATGCATTGCTAATCATGCTTGTGTGGTTCCCTGATTTAATTGTCCCCACATTAGCATTTTATGTGTTTGTGATTGGCGCTTGGAATTATAGGTTTCGGTCAAGGGCGCCATTGCCCCACTTTGATCCCAAGCTCTCACTGGCTGATAGTGCTGATCGTGATGAACTTGATGAGGAGTTTGATCCCTTGCCGAGTTCTAGGCCGCCGGAGATGGTGCGCACAAGGTACGATAAGCTGCGCATGCTTGGGGCACGTGTGCAGACGGTGTTGGGGGATTTTGCCTCGCAAGGGGAACGGTTGCAAGCACTGGTGACATGGAGGGACCCGCGAGCCACGGGGATCTTTGTGGGGCTGTGTTTTGTGGTGGCAATGATCCTCTATATGGTACCCTCCAAGATGGTGGCTATGGCATCAGGATTCTATTTTTTACGGCATCCGATATTCCGTGATAGAATGCCATCGCCGGCATTGAGCTTCTTTAGGAGGCTCCCTTCATTGTCTGATCGAATCATGTAAGCTGATTGGATGATATTTAGTAGGTGATAATGCCAAGCTGCTAATCCTAATCCTCTTCCTGGCATAAGTAATCGAAAGGTAGATAATTAATTTAGGTCAAAGTAGTGCTTAATTAATAAGCTGTATGCCCAGTACCGCATGCTCAGAATGTGTGGCCCAGGTGTACGGGCCACATACCATGGGCTCCGGCCACAAGAACGGCCCATTTGAGGTTCCTTTTTATGCAATGTCCCATTTTCATATCTAGAATATTTCTCATGAGATTTATTCCTTTTTTTATTCATTCCTATATTTTAATGGGGACCACCGGGCGTCGTTTCTTCTCCGACTCCCCGTTACTTGTTCCTTCCGGTTATATTTTTTAAAAGCTAACTTAATTATTTCTTTTCTTTCTAAGCTTCCTCAAGGTATTGGTAATTTTTGTTGTTGGATATTTTAAAATTAATAAAAAATTTATTTTGAAAACAATATATTTTCTAATTACTTAAATTTATTTTTTAAAACTGAATTATTAAGTAATATTAAATTTATTATAAATTCCATGAGAAACTTGATAGAGATTAACTTACTAGGCGATCAATGAAACTTTAAAATAATAATCTTAAATGATTCCTATAGAATCTCATAAATTGCTTCAGATATTTTATATATAAAAAAATAAACTAAAATCGCGTAGCTTAAGAGCAAGTGAAGTTATTTTATTAATGTAAAAAAAAAATAAACCAGGATTGGTCGTACTTACAAGGAGCATGTGCTAACGTAGCTAGAACAAGAGAGACATGTAACAGGATTGAAGCCTAATTTCGTGCATAGCTCATAATCATATGATGTTCCATAGTTTATTAGAAGATATTTCTGATAAGTATCTCGTCAAAGCATGTGAAATGCCAAAAAGAAAGAACCCAATTACCATCCATTGAATAATTCAAATATTAAATTTATTTTTTAATAATTATAAGTTAGAGTTCTTTCAAACCCATTAAAATTTATATAATTATTAATTTAAAAATTTTTATAATTAATTTAGATATGCATAAGTTATCCATATTAATAAGTGAAAAAAAAATAAAAAAATCTGCTAGCTGCTGGTACAGGAGTGTCCTATAAATCTCCTACATGTCACATATACTGTATATAATTTTGGTATTTTAAGAACAAGGTTTGTCACCTTGCAGGCCCTTCTTCTTCGTCGAGGAATCACTGGTTAAATTATACTTCCATTTATTATTTGCTGATACTGTCGATTGAACATTTATACCAAGTTCAATTGCTTAAAACACTCAAACAAAACAAGAATTATTGTCTTGATCTATCTCAAATGGAATCTGAAAAAAGATTTTTTTCTTCATGAGAATCTATATACAATTTTAAATCATGGATCTTTTAAATAATATTTAATTAATATTATGTTACAAAAGAAATGGATACAGTTGGAATATAAAAATTCTTAGTTGAAAAGATTGAGATAAAAATATAAAAATAAATTTGTTTTCAAAACATTTTAATAATGAATTTATGTATTTTTAAATCAGGAAATATAAGAAGGACATGTCGTAAAAAGAATGTCTCTTATTTTTATTTTATTTATCATTTCTAAAAAAAAATATAGTGGTCTCAATTTATTGAATATAATCTTTTTACAATTTCCTTAACAAACATATGTTTTATTTTTAATAAATACGAATTAGTTTTATTTTCCATTTTTATTTATTTGTCATGTTTAATAAGACATGTTGTTTCATTAAATAGAATCTTATAGCAATACATTAATGAAAAATACATGTTATTTGTTTTTAAAATACATTAATAAAAAGTATGCTAACAATTACTTTTTTCTCAACAATATTTAAATTATTATTATATTTGTGTTGAAACTCTATTTTTATTCTTATATAATTAAATTTAAGTAAAATGTAAGGAGCACCCTATATTGCTATGAAAGATATATCATGTGCATCTATTTTTTAACCTTTTTTTTATTTTTACTTTTATATTGATATAATTTTCACTGTGTTTCATTAAATGTACGCAAAAACTTTTCAATTCTTAACTAAGATTTTTTATGCAGAAAAATAGGTTTACAATATCAAGGCATTCTTCTCTTATATTAAAAAAAAATTAACTTGAAATTCCACCAATAAGGTGGGTTATTGGCTAATTGCTTGCTATTTTTATTAAATGTGATTATTTTTTGTTTGATTAGTTTTTTACTTATAATAATAATCAAATTAAAATCATGTAAAATACAAAAAAATAAAATTAAAACTGGTTCTAACTATATTGTTTTGTGGGATTTTTTTGGACTTTCTAATGAGTTTTATAATAGGTTTAGTTTTGGTTCGATTTGAATTTTTTTCTAGTTATTTTATATTTTTTTTATAGTGCCTTTAATTTTATTTTTTTTATCTAAATTGGTTTAGTTAGGTTGAGATTTTTAATTTTAGACTCATAAAACTAAAATAGAACCGAATCAAATATTTTTTAGAATATTTTAATTGTTTTTTTAGTTTTTTCTGGTTTAATCAGTTTAATTATTTTTTTTGATTTTTTTTATTAACCCTTAATTCCCATGTCACATGGAACCAACTGTCTAATGAACTAAAATATTTTCTTTTAAAGAAACAAAGTGTAAGAAAAAGGATAATAGAAAGAGCACAAAAAATAACTCTTGGCCATAATTCTAAGCATAGGCTTTACCGTTTCATGATTTCATCAAAGTGTGAGGAAACAATCAATTTGATTGCGCATAAATATGTTTTTATTTCTATACACGACATGCGTTGAAATTATGCAACAAAGTGCCAGGTGGATAAAAAAAAAATTACATGGAAGATGGATTGCGATTACGAGTTTGAACATGGATCATCATCATCATCAATTTATTTTATCATTAAACATGAAGCTTTTATATATATAAATAATAAATTATATTTTATATCTTACTTGAAATTTAAGTTTTTAAATTAAATTAATTATTAATATGTTATCAAAATT
>SRLM01000830.1:114613-196449 GCA_015708895.1 Populus ilicifolia | reverse complement strand
ATATATATATATATATATATATATGCACGGGCGCCCCGGCATCTAAACAGAATGTATAATTGACCCAATAAAAACCCATTATTACAAGAAGTTGGCTATATTATACATGAAAAAAAACATTCAAAAATCCTATAACAAAAGACTCTAAAAGGTGGGAAAAAAAAACAATTCAACATTGTTTTATGAAGATTCTCTAAACAATTATGACCTACCAAAATTAATTGCAAATTAAATCAATTTGGCCGTCTTGAAAATAAAAGAAAGTAGCGTCCACGGTAGAGTGATTGTGGCAATCGACCTGCCATGCTATGCAGATTCTAATGGCCAATATAAGAATATAATATGAAGAGTGTATATGCTATGTTTTGACCCTTTTTTTGTTGGTTAGTAATTGGAATGGTATGAGAATATTGACGAGTCATTCTTCGAAAATATAGGCTGAAATTGTGCTCATGCCAATCGTATTTGGATTGTGATTTCTTTGAATTTCTAAACTTTTATTCCGAATTTATGCTTCTATTGAAAAGAATTGATAGTATTATATATTGATAATTATTTAGATTCTACGTAAGATTATGGTATGATTTATAAAATTGACAAATTATTTGATAAAAGAAAAATAGTAATTTTATTAAATATTATTTTCTCATTTTTTTTCTAAAATTTGAAATTAGATTTACAGAGTTAATTTAAATTTAACTATGTTCATGAACAAATATAGGTAAATTTTACTAAATATATAAGAATTATAACTACTCTCTATATGTAGAAAAACAATTAAGAATTTTGCTATTGATAAGAATAAATACTTTACACATTTTCTAACAAATATCTCTGGGATTTTTTTATGTACAGCATGAAAAGCTTGGGATGCAATCTATTTATAAGCTAAGCATCCAAGCCTTCCTCTTTATTTTTTAAATTAGGAGCCGAATGCATTTATGATAAAAGCATTTAGTGCCTTTCATTTAAGTCAGCAATTGCAGCTGCATGTTAAACATGTAGTTACTCAATATTATTTTATTTGAAAATTTTATTTTAATTATGTCTTCAACACTTCATTATTTATTGATTTTTTTATTTTTTTTTATCTTTATATTGCTTATGTTTTTGTTAAGCTACAAGGAGATTTATACCATATAAACTTATTATTATTGACTAATTTGATCAAAGCATCTCTTAGATTTTTCTTGGTGTGAATCTTTTAACAATCTACACTTTAATCTTTCACTACTTCACGAACAAAATAATACTTAATATTTATATATTTTATTCTTAATAAAACATTGAATTCCTTATAATATACAAGACACTACACTTTAACAGTCACAATAAATGAAATTCTTTTCTTTTTTAAGCCTGAGCTTCTTCATGAGTTTTTTTTTTAACTATATTACTTCCTTATAATTGTGAAAATATAGCTTGAAGTTGATTTTCTTGTCTCAAGGTCCTTGCAATTAACATAACTTTTGATAATAAATTATGATTCTATATAAAATAATGTAGCATTTGAGATACCCTTGATATATCTCAAAATCATCTTAATAATATTATAATGTTCTCTACCAAGATTTATTATGTATCGACTAACTACTTCTATTATTTATGTAATATATGATCCTTTACATATCATGATAAATATTCATCTAATCACCGCTTATATATATATCTTCATCCTCTCTGTTTCATTTATAAGATACATACTTTTGAATACTTTGAACTTAATAGGAAATAGGGTTGAATTAGCTTATAATCTTGCATATTGAAACGTTGTAATATTTTTTTTCCAGATAATTCTTCTGTGAAAGCCAAGTCTTGCTTTTGCTTTTGTCTTAATAAATTTGCATGCTTAGAATCTTATTTGTTAGTCATAAATTCTCCATATCAAACCTCTTAGTTAATTATGTTTTTAATTCTTGTAATATGTATAATGGTTTGAAACGAGTTTGTTGTACCCAAAATTAATTATGAAGAAATCAAGATTTTTATATCAACATTGAGACGCATGTTTGAGACTACATAGAGATTTGTTTAAATTGCAAACCAAGTTCTCTTTATCTATTTTAGCTTAACTTTTTAGTTGAAGTATATAATTTATTTTTTTAAGTTTTTCATGAAAAAATATAGTTTTTATATCTAACTAATCTATATGAAAATCAAATATACAATAAATCATTAGCAGAGCTCTGATTATTGTAAGTTATAATCTCTTGTATCAAATTTCTACTTCGATCGAAATGAAATTGATAGCATTATATATTGACAAATTTTTGTTCAAATATTTGGATTCTACATAAGCATGTATGATCTACAAAATTGTTTAATTATTTCATAAAAGGAAAATAGAAATATTATTTTCTCAATTTATTTCTAAAAATCTCATCTATTAAATGATGAATTGGCGCAAAAAACAATATTATTCTCATACAACAAATACAGTATTATTAATAACAACTCTATTGCCCGATTTCATCCATAAAAGATCCCTCTCCTGTATGGCTAATGAAGAGCCCCTTCACAAAATCATCACCCCGGAATGTTATACCCCTGCAAATCTAGTAATTCAAAATTTTCGGGTAATATTAGTGTGAAAAACATGCAATAATCATCGATGAATATTGCAATAAAAAAACTATAAAAAAACATAAAATTAAGCGTTGAAATTATATTAACATCTATATTAGAGAGGAGTTTTTATTTTTTTTTAAATAGTGTTATTTAATATATATTTATAATATTCTAAACCACTCAAGAAAGTCTAGCCGCATAAAGAATTATAACCATCCAAAAAATATTAATATGTTTTTTAAAGCATAACCTGTTAATCGTTCCTAACGATAAAATCAAAAATAAATTCTAGCGCTTGAGCATCAAATATTACTATTGACGGAAAAAGATTTCAAGATTTATGCTAAGCATTTTGTTTTTTTTTTTTAATTTTATTTTGAAGGAAAATCGCGTAGAGAGCACTTCAGTAGCCACACCGACGGAATAGAGCTTTGACAATATGGAAGATAATAACAAGATGATTTTGCAGGCAACAACGCTGGATTTTGATCATTTACAACTACTAGTAACAGTTGGTGTGAAAGAAATACCACAAAATACACTTAATTCGACTGCTAATCATTGTCATTAATTTACAGACGTTCTTGCGGTCATGTTCTATGGCCCAGATCGCAGGCGCGATACCGCGTTTTCTTGAAAATAAATAAATGAACAAAAAAAAAATAGCACAGAGTGAGAAATTAAGAGAGAAACATCCTATAAATGCCACCTCCAAGTTTCACAACTCAACCTGTGTCTCTCTTTCTCAGAACAGAACAAAGAGTGTTTTGGGTTCTTGTTGTTTGTCTGTATGTCCTGAGTTTCTCTCTCTCATTTCCATGTTTCTCTTCTTTCTCGCAATGCTCTGTTTTGACTCTTTGTTTCTTAAGAAAATGTGAAAAGCAAATAACACCATGCTTGAAAATGATTATGGTTTGATAGTTATGATCATGAATGGTGCTGTGTCTGTATATTCGTTCTACTAATAAAACTGTTTGATTTGCTTCTTTTCAATGCTAGAGCTAGACTAAATTATATGCAGCTTTTTTGCAGCTGTTAAAGCATTTCAATACTCGATTTATTCTGTAACAGCATTTTATGTTTTGTGCTCTGGTCACTACAGGAAGGCCTTTCAGGAATTAAAAAAGAAATGGCTAGAATATCTCCCATCTTCTTGATGGGACTTGCTGTCATCTGGGCAGCCTTAGCACAAGCAGAATACATGATCTATAACGATGCAACAAAGTCCTTAAATTCTCGCATTAAGGACTTGATGAGCCGAATGACATTAGAGGACAAAATTGGCCAGATGACTCAGATTGAACGCAATGTTGCATCAGCTGAGGTGATGAAGGACTACTTCATTGGTAAGCATCACTCTTGATTTTACTTTCCTAAGAAATTTTGAGGTAATATTATTGATTTAGATTTCAAAGATGAAGAAGTTAGTTTCCTTCTTTGGCAGGGAGTGTACTGAGTGGAGGAGGGAGTGTTCCATCCAAACAGGCTTCCGCAGAAACTTGGATTAACATGGTGAATGAATTTCAAAAGGGTGCTTTATCAACCCGATTAGGAATTCCTATGATTTATGGAATCGATGCTGTTCATGGACATAACAACGTTTATAAGGCAACCATATTTCCTCACAATGTTGGACTTGGAGCTACCAGGTAAGTAAGAATTGATGACATTTCTTTTTTTAGCTTCATGCAATCATTATAGGTATATTTAAGTTCTGTCCAAATGAATTTGATAAATTCATTAAAAAAAGAAAATCTTATTTCAGTTACCAAAGGATCCTGAAATTTTGTCTGAAAGAAGTCCATATTGGAATACTCGGGTATGGAATGTAGTCAAATTTCCCTGCCAAGCAAACAAGAAAGAGGACAGTCATGTTTGAGATCTGAAAGTTACATTCCCAATTTGAGGCAGTGATCATCATCTCGAGTGTCATGCGTTGAAAATTCGACAGTGCTTCCAATTCCTTCTTTTGTTTTTTCTCTTTGCCCTCTTTTTTCTTCACCTGGGAGCTTTCTCAAGGAAAAGTAGTGATATGATGACATCTACATCAATCCACAGGAGGATAGATGGTGTCCATTTCTATCTGCCTTCGCTTTTTTATAAGATTTTATATCCACTCCTTTCAGATTTTTTACGGCTGGCTTTCAGTCCGCCACTGATAACTAATACAGAGAATTGCTTTTTATCAGTTATGTGATGTACTGCCAACTTTTATGTGTCATTTAATTGATGATTGGAATTTCTTTTCCATAGTATTCCGATCAACCTCTATATGCATTACAGAGTTCAGATAAAACCTGTACTGTAATCTCATCTAATAACTCAAGTTTTTGAGTTGAGATGGTTCTTTTACAATGAAAATTCCTGCCATCAAGCAGGGAGCCTGAACTTGTTAAGAGGATTGGAGCTGCAACTGCACTGGAAGTTAGAGCTACAGGCATTCCATATGTTTTTGCACCTTGTATCGCGGTAACTCCTTAATCCTACTAATAATTGGTATAAAGAAAAAATCATAGCATATTTAAATTCTAGTTTCTTCTATTACTTCTGGCTATACAGGTTTGTCGAGATCCAAGATGGGGTCGGTGCTATGAAAGCTACAGTGAAGATCCTAAGCTCGTTCAAGCAATGACCGAGATTGTACCAGGATTACAAGGCGACATCCCTGCTAACTCCTCAAAGGGTGTTCCCTTCGTCGCTGGAAAGTAAGAAATTTGCATGTTACATTCTTTTTCCATCTAGATTTTTATTGCTTACTGTTACATCAAGTCATGCAGCCAACCCTATCGCTTCCACTGTTTGTCCACCTATAATGGCTATCCAGAGAAAAGAAAACCAGAACGTTTTTCACTTAATGCATGAGAGGAATTAAAGTTCTGTAGTTAATTTTTTCTTTCTTGCTGCCTAAAGGATGGAGTAGATTTGCAATTAGCTTCATCAGATGATGGATATCTTAAATATTTATTTGATGTAAACATTGTGGACTTTAGTGTTGGGCTGGAGCCCTAGTCGTGGCATGATGCTTTCTACTTAATAAATTAGGAATGGAACTTGTGGAGAAGAGTACAGAAAAGCTTGAAAACAACAAGATACAATAAGCCCACTTGATATTATCAAGTGTTTTTTTACCTCAGGATCAACTTACTGGTCTCCACACTTAGGGGTCCTTTTATTTATATTCTTTCTTTCCCTTCATTTGACAGAGGTCTCTTGTCCTTTTCAACAAATAGGAAAAAAAAAATGCATCAGCTAGAAGTTTTTTGTCATAATAATGATGCTGTTGTTCTGGTGCTTTTCACAGAACAAAGGTTGCTGCATGTGCGAAGCACTATTTGGGTGATGGTGGAACAACCGATGGCATTAATGAGAACAATACACAAATAAGCAGACAGGGTTTGCTTAGTACCCACATGCCAGGCTACTATAACTCAATTATCAAGGGTGTGTCAACTATTATGGTTTCTTACTCAAGCTGGAATGGAGTTAAGATGCATGCTAACCGTGACATGGTCACTGGCTTTCTCAAAAACACTCTTCGTTTCAGGGTAAAACGATTTGCTTAGCTTAGGCTTTCCTGTCTTAAACAGCTTGAGAATGATAAACCAAGAGCTGTGTGCTAATGCTATGGATTGGCTCAGGGTTTTGTCATCTCAGATTGGGAGGGCATTGATAGGATCACTTCTCCACCCCATGCCAACTACTCATATTGTATTCAAGCAGGAATCAGCGCTGGAATTGACATGGTAATTTATACTTATTTATATCCTTGTATAACAGGTAACAAGAAGATGGGATGAACTTAAAATAGCCTGTACTGTAATAATAACAGGAGCACAGAGAATTGGCTAGAGAAGCTGTGAGGAAATCACTTGTGCTGCTAAAGAATGGTGAATCTGCTGATGAGTCATTGCTACCTCTTCATAAGAAAGCGTCGAAAATACTTGTAGCTGGCAGCCATGCAGACAATCTCGGCTATCAATGTGGTGGATGGACAATTGAGTGGCAAGGACTCAGCGGCAAAAACCTCACGAGTGGTACATTCTCAGTTCCTCCTCAATTCATTTTCTGCTAATAGAATCTGTTTTAATGGAAAGAACTTGGTAACTTCAGTCCTTTCTGCCCAACAAGAAACTGAATTTTCAATATCGGTGACCGCTAAAACAAAATTGACCTGTAACGAGTCTTTTGTAACCATACAATATCTGATGGCATAAAAGTCAATTGGGAGATCTTTTCTGAAATATTTATTGGAAACAGCATCTCTCTTTAGGTTCTGTAATTCATTTGATGAGGTTAACGAAAATTGAATTTCTGCAGGAACCACAATCCTAACTGCCATAGAAAATACTGTTGATCCAAGCACTGAAGTTGTATACAAGGAGAATCCTGATGCAGACTTTGTCAAGTCAAACAACTTCTCTTACGCCATCGTTGTAGTAGGCGAGCCTCCATATGCAGAGACATTTGGTGACAGCTTGAACTTGACAATCTCTGAACCTGGCCCAAGCACGATACAAAATGTCTGCGGAACTGTTAAATGTGTTACTATTATTATTTCCGGGCGTCCTGTAGTAATCCAGCCATATGTCAGCTTGATGGATGCTCTCGTTGCTGCTTGGCTCCCTGGAACTGAAGGCCAAGGTGTTGCTGATGTTCTATTTGGTGACTATGGTTTCACCGGCAAGCTTCCACGAACATGGTTCAAGACTGTTGATCAGCTGCCTATGAATGTTGGAGATCGACATTATGATGCGCTCTTCCCATTCGGATATGGCCTCACAACTGATCCTACCAAGTCCATCTAGACATCATTTTGTTAAATCCGGTAGATAAAGAGCCATTAACATTACATATTTGTTGATAATGTGATAATTTGCTTGGTCCTTGACACCAAAATGAAGGGAAATATAGCAAAATAATTACAAGATGTCTGTCCGCATGAGTTTAGTCTGATGGCAAAGGTTTGGACAAAGAAATCTGTGGTCAGGCACAATTCATCCTGAGTCCAAATCCTTGGAAACACAACATTACCAGTGTCTCCGTGGCTTGCAGGAATTGCAAGATAACTGGGGCTCATCTGATAATGTAATACCAAATCAAGAATCCTTATCACAAAAATTTGCTGGAACGCTGAAGGTGCGTCTTACGAGAGAAAGAGTCAGATGAATGTAACGATAATTCTTTTTCTTAAATAAAATTATTACTACTGTTAGAAAGACTATCGAGAGTGCAAATGAAAATTCTTTAGCACAGACAGTAACCTCGTTGCTAGGACAATGCATAAATCTATATACAACATCTCCTTGCACAAATTCATTCGCTTGTAACGGTCTAAAACCTGAACTCGACATTGAATGCCTAAATAACCACTGGTGAGATTTTGTTCAATGCCACATTTCTGTCACTGGCTCTGCCCGGAAGCAAGAGAACATGGAACTAAATTCTGCAGAAGTTGTGATGACGACGACACTAATTTCTTGAAAAAATTATTTACTGACTACACTGACCGAATTGAGCCTTACAATATAATAGTTTATAACAATTGTGATGATGACGACACTACAACTCTAGAAGACATCATGTACAGTAACTTCCAAACAAACAGCAAGCACAATCCATAACATGTTTAGGCATCATGTCTAATTGGCAGGACAGATGGACACTGGCTTGCCCTGTTAAAATAAAAAATCACTATTCCAAACATGTAACCAAGAGGAAGTGCTAAATGCCTAGGATAAACTATCAATAGCTTCAATGGAGGATCCAAATGCTGTATAATGGGAAGCAACAATAGAGTGGACATACAGGGATGGATTCTACTTAACGAGGAAATGCAACATGAATGCACCTTTAAATGAAGAGTGAAATCAGATAAATTGGAGGCAATGGAACAAAAGCAAAACTGTGTAGTTTTATTCATCGAAGTTATTATTCATCTTAGAAGTTATTCGTTAAACCATAGATGTATAGAAAAATAGATATGATTACAATGGGAAAAGGGATCATACTCTCACAAAACTGCATTTATATTATAATCCAGTGTAAAGGATCCACCAAATGGGATTATTCCACGTCAGCCTTTGGGGCATCTTTTACCTTCTCAGGGACAGAGCTGCTCCCACTCTCAGCTTCTTTTATCTGCCTCAAAATGTCCTCTTTTTCCTCAAGAGCAGCTTCTATTCTTTCATTGATCTTCTCTAACTTCTGTTTCAGCTTGTCAATGCCCTTGCTCTTGCCCTTCTCACTAGATTTTCTTTTCTTAGTACTCTTCTCCTCTTTCTTTTTCTCCTTACCTTCTTTTGACTTATCTTTCTGCTTCTTCTCTTCTTCCACTGGTGACTCATCATTTATTCCTATCTCCCTGGTGGTAACCCCAGCCTCGCACTTTGACTGAGTAGCTTCAGCCTTACGTTCCTCCTGCATTTTCTCTTCCTTGTCCTTCTTCTCTTTCTTCTTCTTCTTCTCTTCTTTCTCTTCATCTCCATATTTTATTTCATCGTCTGCTTCATCCTTGTGCTTCTTCTCTTTCATCTCCTTATCTTTGTTCTTTTTCTTCTTGTTTTCTTTCCCTTCATCTTCATCATTTTCTTCCTCCTCAATTTCATCTTTGCCGCTCTCTTTTTTCTCCTTCTCTTTCTTCTTATCTTTCTTCTTTGCCTTCAGTTCCCCTCCTTTAACTCCCTTGTCTTTTTCTGTTTCTTCCTCAGATTCTTCATCAACCTTCTTCTCTTTATCTTTGACCTTCTTTTCTTTTCCTTTCTTCTCTTGTTTTTCCTTCTCCTCCTCCTCCTCTGCCTCAGCACTCAAACCTCTGTCTTTGCACTCCTCAACCACTTTTTTTGCATCCTTCGAATCTTTATCCTTGCCTTTCTTCTTCTCTTTTTTATCTTTCTTTTTTCCCTCTTTCTTATCCTCCTGTTCATCCCCTGAAACCTCATGATCTTTCTTTTTCTTCTTCTTATCTTCTTTATCTTTCCCTTTCTCTTCTTTCTCCACTTTCTTATCCTCCTGGTTATCCCCTGAAACCTCATCATCTTTCTTCTTCTTCTTGTCCTCTTTTTCCTTTTCTTTATTATTCTTTTTCTCTTCCTTTTTCTTAGCTACTCCGGCTTCTTTGTGCACCTCTGACTCTTCACATACGTTATCCTCACCCTCCTTTCCTTTCTTCTTCTTGTCCTTCTCTTTCATTTTCTTCTCCTTCTCCTCATCTTCATCCTTCTTCTTCTTATGTTTCTCCTTTTTCGCTGATTTCTCCTCAACTTTCTCTTCATGCTTCTCCTTTTCTACCGATTTAGTCTTCGATTCAACTTCCACCACAGTCTTCTCTCCCTTCTCGTCATTTGGTTCTTTATCCTTACTCTTGACTTTCAGATGGATTTCCTCCTTCACAACCTTTTCGTGCACTTCAGCAGCAGAAGCAATAGATTCAGACGTACCTTCCATCTCAGAATTCTTTCTGAAAATTTGAAATTGAAATGTAAACCTTTTCTTGCTGAAGGTCAAATTTCCTGAAGAAAGTAGCACACCATTTAGGAATCAAAGTACTAATTGTAACAAATAACCTATAAGAAAATCTCGATATGAATTATCCAAAGTCCAAACCACATGGAGTGATCATCAAACTAGAACATCGATAAATGCCTGGGTGACACATGATTGCACAGCAGCCCGTTGAGCACAGGATCTAAGACTAGGTAAGTACATAGATTTTAACATCCCCATCAAAAAAAAATTGTTATACATGCTCGTCCTTTTCAAATTCTTGCAAGCTCCCAGCTGTATAAAGACCGAGAACCTTATACAACATATCGTTATAGCAATAAATAATGTTTTCTTAATGCTTCAGCATTTTCATAATTGCATTTCTGTTTTTTCTATTTTCATAGCAAAATCCTTATATCATTACGCTACCCCACGAACGATTCCCAATATTATTAACACCTCAATTTACTTTCATTTAAAAGCTTCAAAATGAACATATTTTTTATACAGAAAAAAGATTTTATTTTATTTATGATCTAAAATAATGCCTTGGATGGTTTGTACAAGTGTCTTTTACAAAAGACAAAAACACATGCAGACACCACCGAAAGATTCCAAATATCATTGTATAGATCAAAAATCAACATATCATTCTCCAATCTGGAAGGATTTGAAAGCATGATTAGCCAAAGAAAAACATTACTCCACAAATAAACAAAAAAACCACCATCAAAACGAGAGAACATACCGACAGCTACTCAATCACCTAAGACAGATATTAACCCCATAAAGATTACTCCCTCCAAAAACACGAAACGAATATCACAAAAACAAGATGGCAAGAAGAGAACGTTGTGAACCCAACAAATCGAGAAACAGATGAGAGCCAGATGAAATCTAGGAAAAACCCTAAAAATATAAGAGAATATGTAGATTAAGTTATCAAGGAAACAAAAAGGGTACAAAAGTATGAGCTCGAAGATCCCCCAACTGATATGAAATGTATAGTATTTATCAGATCAAATCAAAATGATCAGAAACATGAAAGAACTTTACCTTGGTTTCTTCTTCTGGAAGTTACTGCTTTTAAGAAAACCTGATGGATGATGAAGATAGACAGATCAAGATTTTGGCTGGCTTTACTTCTGTCTAGAATACGATTAATGTCGCTTAGTCTCTCTATCTGCTTATAGAGTTTCGAATTGGGAACTGTGATTTCTCCCTTCTTCTTCTTTTTTTTTATTTCTTTTTCAAGATTTTTTTTTATATAGTTGTGTCTAGATTATAATAGTGATTTTTTTAAAAGTAATTTAAAAAATTATTAAAAATTTTATTTTTATTTTTGAAAACTTATTTTTAATATATTATATTAAAAAAATTAAAATTAAACAAATAACTAAAATTTTTAAAAATAACTAAAAAATTTAAAAATAATTATTGAAGGCAAAACATAAACTAAAAATGGTAAACATATGGTTTTTTCAGCTGAGTTGTCTATAACACACTAAGCTAAGAAAAACAAGTCGGTCACGCGTAACCCACACCAAGTCGGTCCCACGTGGTGAATCTTGGATCCATCTTTTATATTTATATATTGAGCCGTATAAATTAAATTGGATTTTTTTTTCTTTTTTCAACTAAAGTTTTAGTTATTCTTTTTTGTTTTAAAAACTAGTTATTTAACCCCTTAACTGATATTGATTACGTGAGATTTAATATGGTCTTATTTTTTAAAAAACAAATTATTTAATCTCTTGACTAATTATAATTATTTTAATTTAATATTATTTTATTCTAAAAAGGACTTCTTTCTCATTAATATCTTCACAATACCTATTTCGTTTTTATTTCTATATCTTTTAAAATAAAAAAATAAAATAAGATGGAAAAGAACATAAAATAAATAAAATATCTGTATATTAATTTTTTCCATAAAAGTTAATTAAATTAGTTATGAATATAATGTTGATTTTAACAATAATATTTTATTTAGATTAAAGCTTAAGAATTATTTACTATATTCACTAGAAAGACTACTCAGTATTTTAGTCATATCTTAATCTATAATAATTTAAATATTTTTAAAAAATAAAATAATTTTTAATAACTTTCATGAAGGAAATATATATACACGAAGTGATTATGATAATTTAAAAAAAAATATACAATGATGAATTGAAAACTTGGTAATTTTGTAAAGATAAAAATTTAAAATTCACCCTATTATATAATATAAAGACAAGGTATGCCATTTTCACTGCATATTAAGATCCTTTAAGTTATTCAAATATTTCTCATAGTTTAATAGTTTGATTATCACCATGTTCATTATGTTCATTGTAATTGCATTTCAGTTAAGTCCATTTATAATTAAAAAATGATATTGTTTTATAAATCAATGCTTCACTTATTCACTAATCTTGAGAATTTTTTTTTTCATTTTAATCTTGCATTTTTAGTAATTTTTTCTCAATGTAATTGATGATAACTCTAAAAAAAAAAATTAATCAGTATATTTATAGCATCAATATCTTTTAATGGTGAATGAAAATTTTAATTTAAAATATAGTGTGTTTTCTTTTAAATAGAGCATTGTTTTGATTAGTATCAACATTGCGCATTGTACCACAAGCAAACACAACTCTTACACTCTTTTCTTCTATTGTAGAATGAAGCTAAAAATACACTCTCGTATTCCTTGTACATGTTAACATATGTTAACATTGTATAGATGTATTGTGTAGCTATCCTTTTAAAATTAGGTGTTAATTTGTTAGCTAAATAACAAATCTTTGGTCGAAGATGATTGAACTATATGTTGTTGTGCAAGATAAACTTAGTTGTCGAACTGAAAAGACTATTGTTGTTGACAAATTTAATCCTGATTATGCAAAATGAAGCAAAGAAGATGTCATTGTACAAGGCTAGTTACTCAAAACCATATAATCAGATCTTATAACACTCTTTATCTATATGCCTATTGCATATAATATTTAGGATATTAATTTTCTCAAATATATTTGGATATATCTAATGAGACTCAAATTTATGAGTTGCGTTGTTAAGCATCTAATATAAAACAATGGGCTAGATAAATTCTATTATATTTTGTGGACATAAAACATCTTTGAAAGGAACTTGATCAATGTCATCCCATTAAAATGGTATATGATCAAGATCTTAAGCTTTGTCAAGAAGAGATTGTGAAAGATCATATTTATGATTTTCTTATTAGTTAGATGATATTTTTGATAAAATTTGGATTGATTTTTTATGAAGTAGACCTCTACTAGGAATTGACGATACATTTGTTTATATTTATCATGTGACTCGACATGAAACAATAATGTTTTTTGGTTATTCTCCATTTGGCTTACTTTTGAACTCTAATGTTGTCATGATATCTAAGACATCTTCTTTTGGATTAACAAAAAGATAGCTTGATTTGTTCATATTATAAAAAGAGCTGACATATAGAAGAGACTTGTTTTTTTTTAAAAAAAAAATGGCTTCTCTAAATGGTATTTGGATCATTGCAAGCAAATTAAAACTGTGTATACTACTTACATATTCACCTCTAGTTTGACATCAAACTCTCTGCATGGTATGACTGCCTTTATAGCTACTAGCTCATCCACGACCCTTTTCAGTAATGACCATGACTTAAATTTGTTATCTCTTTCTCTTTCTATTCTTTATAGGTAAACTCTTTGATTGATTCTACTTAACCATACAAGGCTCACCTTTCTTCCAACATTCATGACACTAGTTGGATAATTTAATTCTGGTTTCATAGATCACATGACAAATAACAAGTCGTTGTTTCATGCTAAGAACCCATATTGTCGTAAGTGTGTAGTCACTGCCAATGGTGATCAAATTATTATGACTGAGGCTAGTTCTATTGATCTTACATTTCTTTGCATCATACTTTATTTATTCTTTCTTTATCAAATAATTTATTATTCGTTCGTTAGCTTATCAATTAACTGAACTATATTGCTATGATGTTTCCTAAATTCTACTTGCTATAGGATATCCAGTAGGATGTTATCATTGTGCATGGTACTAATAGGAAAGGCTTCTATCGATAATATAGGATCAAGTTGGGTTCATCATATTTCTAATGTACAACATGATACTATTCAAGATATTTGGTTGTCAGATCACAAACTTAGACATGTCTTTTTTAGTTAATTATTTTATTTACTTTCATTTTTCTTTTAAGATGTTCATGTATTTGAGCTCAAATATAAAGTTTATATCTTGGCTAAGAGTCATCTAGTGTCTTATCCTTTAAGTTTTTAATAAAATTAATATTTCATTTAATATTATTTATTTTGATGTCTAGGGCCTTCATTTATCAAAAATCATAATGGTATTCAATAGTTTATTATATTGGTTAATGATTAAACACATATGACATGTTTATATATACGAAAATAACAATGAGTTGGTAGCATATTATTTATGTTTTATCAAATAATTCACACTCAGTTTAAATCCTTTATCAAGATTTTTCATTCTGATAATGATGGTGAATTTCTCAACATTGTCCTATTTATTTTCTTTCAAGAACATGGGATCTTACATAAAATTACATGTTCACAAACACTAGAATAAAATGGTATTGCAAAATGCCAAATTAAGCATGTTTTAGAAACTATCCTAACTCTTCTCTTTGGTGCCTCAGCTCTGTAATTGTTATGTTTGGAATTGCTATATTTGTTATGTACCTCTTGAACTGAAACCTACTTAAATTTTAGATTTCAAGACTTTTATAGAAACCTTAACTCATTATATCTTTATTTATACACTCCTAATTCTCACCGATGAATCTTTAGGTGTATAATATATGTTTATATATATAAGACACAATGAAGTAAGTCGGATCCTTATGTTATTTGATGTGTCTTTTCTAGTTTTACGTCTCATAAAAAAAAGCAATTATTGTTACCATTCATCTATTGGTCAGAAGTTTGTTACCAAAAATATTACGTTTGTGGAATCTAATTTATATTTTTAGCTAATAAGCATGTTTCCCCTCTTTTTGATACATATTTTATTGTACCTGAATAACTATTATGCATTATCTTACTAGAAGAAATAGACTCTACTATCATAGAAGTAAAGACTACCACTTGTCCTTAATATATTGCTCCTATTCCCAGTATTATTATCACTTATCTTTAATTTGTTGTTACTATTGTTATTGTTTTTAATAGTCCTGCCACTTATCATCAGTTTATTTATATTGCTCTCAATATTGCCACATTTGTCAACATAATAGATGTGCCTCTGTACATTGCATCTGAACTATTATTATTTGTTACATCCTCTATAGATATATTTCCGGTAAGCACTTTTGACTTTACAATGACTAATGTTTATGATTTTAATTATACTTATCATTTTTCACCTAGATCAACAGGGGAATAACCATATGTTCATTACTTTTCAATAAGCAAGACATAATATGTCATTTCTCAATATATATCTCATCCAGAGCTTTCACCTTAACATCTAATTTTTATCTATAATCATATAGTTATTCAAGTTTCTCATATTTATTATGAGGCTCTACAAGTTCCTTAATGGATTGAAGCCATAAACGTTGAGATTATAATGTTTATTTTTTTTTAATATCACATAGAAAATTATATCTCTTTCTCAAAGCAAGAAGCCTATTGGTTTTTGTTTGATATTCACTATTAAATATCATTCTAATGATTTCGTAGAGCATTGTAAGGTATGTTTGGTTACCAAAGGATATACTCAGGCATATAGCATAGATTATTATGAGATAATTACAATGGTTGCAAAATTAAATACTATTTGTGTACTCTTGTTTATAACTGTCGATAATGATTGATCACTAAAATAGTTTGATGTTAAAAATGCTTTTTTGCTCGGTGATTTAAAGAAAGAGGTTTATATGGATTCCTTTTAGGTTATATATTTGATAATGGTCGTGGTAATATATATCAAGTACATAAAGTATTGTATAGATTGAAATAATCACCATGAGTTTGGTTTGGAAAATTTACTAATATTATAAAACAATTTGTGTATCATCAGAGTAACTTAGATCACACCTTGTTCATCAAAAGTCACAATCATTATGTAATATTATTGCTAATCATTTATGTTGATGATATGGTTGTTATAGAAAATTATCCTAAAAAGACCTAAAAATTATAAAACTATATAGTATTTGAGTTTAAAATGAAGGACTTGTGAAGTCTCAAGTATTTGCTAAGCATTGAAATTGGTCATTTCAAGAAAGATATATTTTTTTTCTCAACAAATATATATACTTGATTTGTTGATTGAAATAGGTATATTGGATTGTAAGTCATCCACTACACTTATTGTTGAGAATCATCATTTACAAGTTTGTTTTGATAAAAAATCAACCACCAAAGACCAATACCAGAGGTTAGTTAGGAAGTTTATTCATTTATCTCATATTTGGCCTGACGTCGCCTATGTTATTGGCCTTATAATTTAATTTATGCACTCTTATAATGAAGAACATAAGGAAGTAATCAAATGAATATTAAGTTATCTTATAACAATTTTTGATTGAGGTCTTATATTTCTCAAACATGGGCATCTTAATATTGAAAGGTACACAAATGCTAACTATTCAATATCTTTTTCTAATAATCGGTCTATATCTAAATACTTGACTTTTATGAAAGATAATCTTATTATATAGAGTAATAAGAAGTAAAATGTTGTTGCATGATTTATGATTGAAGTTAAGTATTGTGACATGACTCATATTATTTATGAATTATTATGGTTGCAGTTATTTCTTTAAAATAGGCTAAGATACTAAATAAGTTGCATTTATTGTTTAAGTTTAGCTTAATTAGCTTAGATCCTTTCTACAATGAAATGTGGGAAATTCATTGATATTGGTCTTGTGATCTTAGTTATTAAACCTAGATTGGCCCATGCAAATCAACCCGGGACTTGATCGACCTGATGGATGGACTGGTTCTAGTAAGGTAAAAGATCAACCAGTGCAAAAACCGATTAAACCTGGGTGAACCGACGGGTCAACTCGTGACCTGGGTAAACCTGGATGAGACACCTTTTATATATATATATATAAGTTGGTTATTAATCATTTTTAAAGTTCACTATATAAATACTAAAAGAATATTTTATTTTTTTAATATAGGATTTGAAATCTTTTGGTATATATACTCTATGTTCCCAAGAAAAAATTAGTTTTTTAATATGAGATTTAAAATTTTTTAGCATATATATTATATGTCTATAAGAAAAAAATTATATTTAAAATTATATTTAAATAATTTAACTTAAAAGAATAATATAATATTTTTTCAATGAGATTTGAAGTATCTTTTTAATTTCAGAATTAATTGTTTTTGTAAATCAATATGAATTAGCATATTTATCATGATGAACTTTTTTATTTATTCAAATCTAACTCAATTGAGTTTTAGTTTTATTATTTTATGATTTTTTTTATTTGAATATTATTTAAATGAGTTTGAATATGGTGTTTAAAATTAATTCTCAAATTTAATTATAATATTTAATTATAATTAATTAATTAAATTCATATGTGCTCTTAAAAATAAAAAAAATGGATAAATAAATAATTTAGAGGAATTAGTTTTAATATTTATTTAGTATAGTAAAAAAAAAGTTGGCTTTTTATTTATTTTTATATTAATTTTAGATATTAAATTCTATTCATAAAATTCAAAATGATTTTAAATATTAAAACCTGTTAATAGAAAAAAGAATTCGAAATAGACTGGCAGTGCCCAAGTTCTCTGTTTGGTCAACGGGAAAATTTGACGTTAAGAAAATTGTTTTTTTTTTTTTTATCTGTTTTCCAGACCGTGAAGTTGAAAGCATTTGGATTGAACCACAACAGCACCTGGTCTTTTGTCTTCCCAAAACCCATAAAAGGTATTATCTGCTAAATTCACTTAATTTTATCGACAACATTGCTGCATTTAGATTTATACTAACTATAGAGTTGTGCTTTTGTGGGCTTAAGAAAATGTTAAAACATGATTGATTTGCGTAAGTTACAGTAGAATTCAGTTGTTTGATTAGCAAAGCGAATGAGATGGATTGGAGAGGAAATCTGAGGATTAGTCCAGCATCACATTGTTGAGTAAATATCAAATCACTGTTCATCTTGGACTTCCTTCTTTACAGTAACCCAGCTGCTTACAACTTACAGGGTCCTAGCTTTACAAACTCGCTTGTGAACGGATCTCACAATGGGAAATTCCCATGACCGTAACTCTACTAGCATTATTCTTGTTTTTAAATGGAATTTCCGTTTTTATTTTTAAATACACTAATGTGAATGCTTTGGAGAACAACTTCAAATCCCATTCAAAAAATAAGTGACCAGACCATTTTCTTTCTTTTTCCTTTTGTCTCCTCTAGGGAGGGCAATTATCAACAAAATTGTTTTGTGCACCATTTAGATGAGTGGATGGCCATGAGCAACATATGAAGAGGCTGTTATGCGCAACATCCAGGTGACTGGATTATGGCCACAACGGCTTACTTCATTCAGGGGGGGGGGGGGCATGAGAGTGGTGTCTGCATATATATATTTGTTTGTTAATCTCATGCTAACATTGGTTTTCCAAAAGAAAAAACTACAAAAATTTGAAGTGTTTTTCTATCCATAGAGGATTTACCTAGGCACCTGTGTTTTGTCATGCCATATTTTTTCTTTTTTCACTGTCATATCATTGTATTTGTGGTTGACATGTTTAAAAATCTTTGACAGAATTAACAGTATGTTATCAACTGGAAAGAAGTTGCATGCAAGTAAAAGATCTGAGGGTTCAATTGCCTAGCTGACTCTAGGCCATACTTCATCTTTTTCACCGTCAAAAGATGACATGTTGAAAAGGGTGGGTTTCTGCTGATTGAAGACTTGTAAGAAATGGCAGCAGACATGGCAGAGTTCCTCTGGAGGAAGTCTTTAAATGCTCTGCAAGAAGCAGAGACTGAATTATTTTTTCAATTCACTCTTGCTTCTCATTTTCGAAGAATTAGACAGGTGATGGAGAGTAAAAATATCAAATTATGTTTATCCCAGGCATCAAGCATCTGTGATATGCTTTATGACCTCAATGATGTACTTGTTGAGTGCCAGAGCTTTGCACACCAAAGGAAAGCATACAAGAAAAACAGGTTACTTTTCATCTCTTCTATGGATTATCTTTTTGTGGGTAAGAGAAAGAAAAGGTTGGTTGACATCAAAAAAAAGTTTGCGGAAATGGTTGAGGATGGTGAGGGACAATCTAGTCCTCTTAGAAATTCACCATTGAAATTTAGGGAAGGCAACGGGTCTGAAATTCCTGGGTTCAATGACAACATTAAAGAGATTGAGAGCATGCTTTTTGAAAATATATCTAATGAGAATGGTGTTGAATTCAAGATAATAGGCATATGGGGAATGGGTGGCACAGGAAAATCCACACTTGCTAGTAAGGTTTTCAATAGTGAGAAAGTGAGCAGCCAGTTTTCAAGGAAGATCTGGATTTGCTTATCTGGTATTCATGGGGGTGAGAAAGACATGGGGATTAAGATTTTTAAGTTGATGTTGAAGGAGTTAGATTATGATATTGATGAATTAAAGGCAGATGATATTACTATGATGGAGCTTTCGCAGACCCTTCAGTGTCTATTATCATACGAAAGGTATTTGATTGTGTTTGATGATGTGTGGCCCTGGCATGCCAACATCTTGGCCACAGACATTAGTTCAGCAGGGGTACTTCCCAGAGGTTGTAATGGTACTGTCATTGTGACAACCAGGCTGCAGAAAGTGGCTACAATATTTGGAGCTGAGAAGATTCAACTTCCGTCCCCATCGATGAAACAGGGTTGTTGGAATATTTTTGAGCATACCGTTAAATCTGGCCTTTGCAACAAGTCTGAAATTGGGTTTGACCAATGCTTGCAGAAAATTGAGGACGAAGTTCAAGAAGATGGATTCAAGTTAATTGGGATATGTGGGGTGCGCAATGCAAGGAAAACCACGCTTGCAAGAAAGGTTTTTGACAGTGTTTTGAGCAGAAAGTTCTCAAGGAAAATTTGGGTTTGCCTATCAGGAATTCAAAGGAATGAGCAAGACATTGGGGCTAAGATTTTAAAGCTGGTTTTGGAAGGGCTAGATTATGATCTTAATGAATCAATAATAGATGATGATCTTACAGTGATCGAGCTTTTGGGCACTCTTAAGCATCTATTATCGAATGAAAACTATCTGATCGTATTTGATGATGTGTGGCCCTGGCATGCCAAGTTTTTGGCTGAAGAAACCATCTCGTCGGGGGGATTGCCTAGGAATAGTGGTGGTGCAGTCGTTGTCACATGCAGACGGAAAGAAGTGGCTGAAGAGATAGGATGTATGAACATGATTCACCTTCAGCATCCGGAACTGGAGGATTGTGGTAAGATCTTTCAGCGCACTCTTCAATACGATCCAGAAACATGGAACAGGATTAAAATTGAAATCGAGAACAAAATTGATGTTCTTCCATTAGCTGCCAAGACCCTCGGGGAGATCTTTTTGGAGAAGATCCGAGAATCAGAGATTTCTTCCCCGACTTCTTGAAATCCCCACCCTTCTCTCCTCTGTATTCCCTATTTGCAAAACATTCATGCCTTTTGGATACAGCGTTGTTTGATTTCCCATTTTATTGCAGCCATAACAAAAACCCCCTTTGATCTTAAACATTTTAGCTCAGAATGAATCGAGGGTTTCTTCTTCTTCTTCTTCTTCTTCTTCTACTTCTTCAGCCAGTCCAAAACAAGATTGTGGTTTCCACATATGCATCAGTAAAGTTTGTTTGTGTTAACCATATTACAGATCCTGCTAAGATCAAAGCTCCTCCAAAGCAGCCCTTTATCAAAGCTCCTCCAAATCAGCCCTGATCAAGCCACGAAATTTGCTATTAAATAGAATACCTCCAGCTCATTGTAATTGCTAAGATCATTCTTGTACATGCACTATCCAAAAAATGCATTTTTATTGGTTACAATGCCAATCGTCATGGGTACAGATGTCGTATCTTTGTCTTTAAAAATGTAGTGTTTGACGAACAATCATTTCTTGCCAAGGATATATTCTCATGTTCTCCTTCACCCTGCAAGGGTCTCCACCCAGGTATGGTTCTCTCTCTCTCTCTCTCTGCTTTCTCACCCTCTCCACTGACTTACCATCAATATAAATTAAAAATGTTATTCAAGAAATCTTGTTGGAAATTATTTTTAAAATAAATAACGAAATTTTAATATATTGTAAGAATTTTTTTGTGCTAAACGTTTTTTTACATGTAAAAACATTTTCCATTCATAAAATGTCTTGCACAAAATCAACATACCCTTAAAAACATGAATTTTGTGTCGAAACATTGGGAAAAAACTCACTGTATCTTGGAATATTTGGTTTTATAAAGATACTCTTAAATTTTAAGAACCATCACATGGACTTGGCTTGATGAGGCTAAACAAAGCGTAGTTAACAAGAACGGGTTAACAAGACTGAGCATACAATGTGCCTATGTGCATTGCAGAATCTGATGAATTGAGTATGAAAGGCTTCACCTTGTGTGTTTTGTATAGTTTTTAAGCTTGGTCAGGTAACTTAATTCGAGCTTCTAGTTTTAACTAGATTTTTTAGGTTAATTTAAAAAAAATTAGAATAATGTTATTTAAAAAAAAATAACTAAAATCACCGGATTGTAACTGAGTTTTTAATAAGATCTTGTTGGATTAATTAAGTTATCTCTGATTTTATTTTTTTTTTTGCTTTTAAATTCAATTTAGTTCTATGTATAAATCAGTTAGGTTTCAGATTTGCATTAAATTGTAATAAAATTTCAAAATTATAGTATTTTAAGTGATGGTATCTATGTAATTATTTCAAATATAATTATATGATTCTCAAGTCAAGAAAAGGAAACAATATATTAAATATTATTTATTTAATTGAAAAGATTTGAGTTTGATGACGTTACCTTAGTTTAATTTTTACACTGCATTGTAAAATAGCTAAACATGTTTGATGATAATCATGATGCTCTCAAATCATATCATTATTATTATTTTTTATATTATAGATGGATTGTTTTTTGTTATGTAGATGTTAATTTTGTTGGAAAAACATTTATTGATGACATTATAAATAGTTACTACTCGTTATAAAAAAATTTATTGGTAATTTTAAATTGTTCATTAGTTCACCAATAATATAAATACTAAAGAATTTACAAATAAAAAACACATAAAAAAATTACTAGCATTAGTTTATTTGTAATTCTTGATAAATGTCATATCAACAACAAATAAAACTATTTATAATTTTATCGGTAAATTATTTTATATTATCAATAGATAAACGTCAATGATTAATATTTTTATCGGTAATTCTTGGTAAATAAAACATATCAATAATAAATAAAACTATTTGTAATTCTATCAATGAATTAGTTCATATTACCAATGGATAAATGTCAATGATTAACATATTGTAAATAACATTTCATATGATTATTTTCAGCTCTTTAAAATTTCTAATGGACTTAGTTCATTAATAATTTTTTTTAAAATTCTAATAAACATGCTAGAAAAAAATTAAAAAAAATACAAGAATTAAACAAAGATAATAACATTCTATTTTTTTAAAAAAAATAAAAGCACTTCCTCCATGCGAATACCTATAAATATGTATCAAGAAATAAAATGATAAATTAATTAATTTTATTTATAACTAATCTGTTTTTATAAATTGATTATTTTATAAAATAAATAATACAGTAAATTTCAAGAAAATATAGCATTTAAAAATAATTATTTCCTAACAATTAGATGACTAACCGAACTTTAAATTGAGATTCAATTTAACCCTAACAAACTCATTATTTAACACATCCTAATTAATTCCTTTGAAATTAACCATAAATCGTAAACTGTAAAATAATTCTTTTCTAATAAAATAATTCTCAAATCAATGAAATTTAACTATAAAACAATTTATTTTATGAAAACATATCATAATCAATTATTCCAAACTTAACATAAACCTAAATTGCAATGTATTTTTTTTCAAAATACCTGCAATATCATCTAAATTTTGAATTGAGACTCAATTTAACAAAGAAAACTAATTGTTTTATGAAAAACATTTTCTAATTAATTTTTCTTAAATTTACACCAAATCCTGTAAATTAATTCATTCTCAACATGCTGAAATTTTAGTCATAACTTTAAATTAAGATACAATTCAACCCCCAACAAATACACTATTTATGAAAAACATCACACTACTTTTATGCTTTGTCCTTTGTTCATCACTTGCATTCACAACATCAATTCATTGCAAATGCCTAGCTCTTAACCTTTCAATGCATTTGCTGCGAAGCTGTACAAGGGATTATTGACATCGATATTTGTTCTTTGGCAGAGAAAATGTCAAGAAATCAAAGCCGATCCTTTAGCTTTCCCAGCTATAACAAGTGCGTTGCTCACGAGCCTTTGAAAAAAAAAAAAGAGTAGTTGTAAAAGGCTTTTTTCCTCACATGTGCAACGATTTAAGAAATCTCAAGTTGTTCTTGGAGAATGGATTTTGATGTGGTCAAGTCAAGATATATTCTCGTTTTTGAACACGCTTTGTTTTATTGTTTCGAGCTTTTTTTTACAGGTTAATCATCTTTACATTCATTGTTTAATATTGTTGATGTTTTAAGTTCTGATAACTAGTTTTTATATCTCCATAGAATCTTATTTATCCTATCAAACCCTAATATTTACCTCCCTCTAAGCCTAACTCTCGATCCTTCAAACGAGCCTGCGATGCCTTTTGCTAGTGTCAACAATATATGAATCGATGATCATACCAATGGTTGTAAAAACGTTTTGGTGTTTGATGTTGTCAAGCTCTCAAGTGAATTTATGGATCTTGTTCTGGGGAGGAGTTTCTCTGATAGCAATAATGGAACTTTTGGAAAAGGTTAGGGTTCATAATTTGAAGTTAGTTTTAGTGGGCATTGAGGAGAACAATAACAATGATATCCCTGGATCGGAAAAAAAATACATAATATTAATATCAAGCAAGCCCTAGTAGTAAGGAAAACTCAGGTCTGTAACGCATAACTGTGATATGATAGCGAGGTCTACTATAATTAGTACACTGTTTTATATTGTTTTAATATATTACTGTGTTTTTATATTGTTTTAATGTGTTGATATTAAAAATTATTTTTAAAAAAAATAAAAAAAACTATTATTTTAATAAAAGTTTTAGCAAAAATTGTTTTAAAAAATTTCTAAACACCTCCTAAATCTAATGTGTTGGTTTCTACCACCCTCGAAAACATTTCCTAATCACATTATTGTAAATTGGATGATTTAGAGAGCGTTTTGGTTGGTATCTGAGAACAAAGAAGATAAAGACAGTTAGGACTAAAAAAACAAGATAGAACAAGAGACAGAAAATTATATTTGACAATGGCATATGCGCATGTGCACCCAGCAATGAAATGAGGTTCTGGAACAAGAAGGGAGTCGTTTTTTAGCGACAATGGCATATGTGCATTTGCATCCAGCAAGATCAATGAATTATCAGCTAGAAATATTTGTGGAGGATGAGCATGAAGGATTCTATTTTCTTTATTCACTTGGCATGCAGATTTTTCTGCATATGGCAGTCATGGTGAATGCACAAGGGGACGTGCTTGACAGCATAGAATTGTAATTTTTATTAGTGAAAAAAAGGAGCACAAGTCCAGAAAATAAGTCGCAGGTAATGAATTCATCTCTGATGGATGCTTGTTGTGCCTTGGGTGGGAAGGAATGGATCCTATGCTCTCCAAAAGGCAAAGAAGTTACAAAGGAACTCCCGGAAATGGATGCGCGTTGCCATTATAATCCTTCTTATCACTGTTGTCATCATCGTTGTGACTGATTAAGCCATGGAATAACAGCAAGGGTGCTTAGCCTCATCTTGGTCTTGCCTATTGTGTAAATGTATCATGAGTTGTGAGATTCACCTTTGTAAACATTCCAGCAATTTGTCGATTTATATTTGAAGTTATTTTTATGATCTATTCCTGCAAAGCAATTTTCTCACCCTTCATGGTTTCCAATTGTAAAATATTTCACAAGTTAAATATGGAGTTGTTGAATTGGAGCTATGAGCTATCCCCCAGAGAGGATAAGAGGCAAAAGGGCCGCCTGCGAACAGCTAATTGCGGAGGCTCGGTAAAACTGCCTTTTTCCTTGCTGGTTTGCAAACCGAGGTGCAGATTAACCATGCGACCTGATCATCCCTCATTCCTGAACCCGCACGGGTGAAATGTGCCAACCATCTCGTGTAGATTTGCACTCTGTAAAACAGTATTATGCGAGCAGATAGGCCATTTAACATGTAACATTGTACGGTGATGACATGATAACATCCACATATGTTTTTTGTTTACCTCCAATTGATGGAATTATAAAAGTTGAGGAAAAAAAGAATCATTTATCATTGAATTTTGTTGGAATCAACTTTACACTCTGACATGACATTCAGTTCAAGGAACAGAAATTAATGTTTCAGATACCAAAAGGATCTTCAAGCATTGCAAGCTGTCCAATACAACATTCCCACGTTTAAGCTCCTCTGTGCTGAAACATCTTCAACGGGGGCAATCATGTTTCTGCAACAGTCTGCAATGAGCTTATCTGGAAGGCATCAGTCAGGCTCACTACTGTCACGTTAAAAGTAGTGTCGTATGAAGGTATACAAATATTTTTCTTTTCTATATGTGAAGGTATCCGTGAATCTACTAGGAAAGAATAAATCTCAATATTTCCTTCAGAACACTCTAAAGTTGGAACTATGAAAAACGACCTTGGACTGGTCACCCCATCCCCAAAACTTTACATCCCCGACGATATTGCTGAAAAGTTGACTGCCAGCTTCAATTGTAAAAACACAGGTCATATCATCAGCAAGTCCGCTTCTAGTCACTAGGATCCCATTCATCATCCTGATCCACGGGTAGTTGAGTAAGACTACTTTTAACTGCATTGTCATCAGATTCTTGCTGTTCAACACCATCATTTTCATATTCTAACTCGTTATTACCATTACTACCATCTTCTGCCACTTCTGACTCTAAGTGAGTATCTTCCTGACTATGCTTCATCCATGTTGGGCACTCGTCCTCTCCTCCATACAGTAATCGTCCATCATGACCTTTTACCTGTTTTGGAACCTCTGCAGAAGGAATTCTACAAGAGCATTCAGGAAGCGGGTGAGACAGGAATGTGGTTGGCTTTGACATAAGGGATTGCCTGATAAGGCCATCTTCACTCGAGCTTTTGCTGAGATGTTCCCTTACTGAAAGTTTCCAAGAATAGTTGTGATGGTAGTACATGTTGTCACGGGTAATGTTGAAAAGTTCTGCAAGAACTCTCCTGTTCGAAGAACAAAAAAGGCATCAGAATGATTTTTTCTATTTTATTAAATACAAGCAGACATCAAAAAGATATATCAAGATTGCCAAAAACAGAAAAACTTAAGTACATGGTGTAAAAAATAGAAAATAAGCAGATAAACCAGCAAAAGATATTTAATTAAATGAAAATTGTGATGGATCAAAGCTGATTTGTTTGCTTAACACCACAGTGCAAAAACACACGAGGAAAACCGTAAAAAAAATTGCAAGTCTTTATTTTCCCTGGCATGCTAGAATACCTCTCTTGTGGCAATCTCAATATAACATGATTATTATTATTTGGGAAGAGTAGCCATCTAAGATAATTACTCTCTGAAAGGGCAGAAGGAAAAATATTGATTTTACTCAACTCAAATCCATACATACATATTCTTGTGTGAGAATGAAAATGCAGGTTGATATCCTTTCTAAAAAATCTAAGCGCATCTATTGCATTCTTAGCAAATCTTTCCTTCTCTTTTAATCATAGTCAGGTAGCTAAGGAGATTCATCTACATTATGCTTGCATTTCGTGCATTAGAACATATTCTATCGAATAAATTTCCATGGAATCATTCAATAGCTTTTAAAAACTAACCCATTTGAAGTTCACAACAAGAGTTTTTGCACATCATACCTGTCTGGCCGATATGTTATAGAAGAAGCACTCTCGTATAGCCGCTGTCCCATGACCAAGCTTGAGAAGTCTGGCCATCCACTACCATCATTATGAAAACCAGGAAAGAATGCATCTGCTTCCACTGAGACAATATAATCAAGAGCATCCCAGAGTAACCTGTGTGCTTGCATCCTCAGATCTACAGGTGAAGGGTCTGGTTCTGTGTCAGACTCTGTGATCCAACCATACCACCCTTCTTTTTCATGTTGATAGATGAGTCTGTCTGGAGGTGGAGGAAGGGGACGAGGCCGAGGGCCTGCCATATTCCACTCTTCTTTAAGCTGTTCCTCACTTTTGGTAGGAGGTGGCTGAAAAGGATTCAGAGGAAGAGGTGTTTCAGGACCAACCAAATCAGTCAGTTCTTGCTTAGTGCAAACCCGAGTGCGATCCACAGTGTTGGAGAACATGGCACGCAGAGGGATCAAAACACGTTGACCACCAAAAGTTTCAGAACCAGCCACATATATCACTGTTCTGTTAGGATAGCCCATCGCTTGAAGGAGAAGACCAACCTGAAAATATTTTAGACAGAACAAGAAATTTCAGTTGCAAATGACCATTATGAAGAATATGAACCACAAAGGGAATACATGCTTTTCTGCAGACATTAATTCTTATTTATGTAACAGAAAGCATCAGTTCCAGATTGAAGATAGCTGGCCTAGAAACCTGAATAAAGAGGTTGCAGTAGAAATGGTCATATCTTGGTCGACAGTGCTATAATAATAGGGAGTATATGAGAACCACTTGAATTTTAATTTTTGAAGTATATGAGAAGAGTATAAGGAGTGCAATCAAATACAAACTTTTATTGCAAGATAAACTAGAAAATTCAACTTACTGCTCTTTAAAAAATATGATAGAAATTTTGGGCCTTTTAAATTATAAAAATGAACTTATCTATCCCTTTCCCTGGTCCCTACCACTGATTTGGGCTGAGGCTTAGTCATTGTTGTTGTTGTGTCATTGATTTGTGTTCTTTCTCTTAGATGTTGGATTGTAAAATAGAATATTCCAATCAAGCCTTTTTCCCTCATAAATCATTCCTTTCCTGCCTTTTTGAAGTCACAAGCATTCAAAAATTTGTTTTACCAGAGGGTATTCGGAAAACTAAAAGGACCCTGCAAAGTTGAGTCATTCATCTAGGTAGTAACGTTTGATAAGAAGAAAACTAATAATTTGTTGCAAGTTAGAGCACCTCTCACAAAAGCCTTCCTCCCTCCTATGATCTATGTTATATGCTACCATGCTAGAAGTGTTAACTTTGGTTTGCCCAATGATGGTGGAAAGAGAAACTTAGCCAGTTCTGAGCTTGCAACAAGAGCATATGACCTTGGGGTGATGTACTGTCTTATTTGGAATGTTTGGATGGAGAGAAAGAGTAGACCTTGTTGGGATAAGTCAACCTCTAGAAAATGGGTATGCAATAGAATAAAACTTCTAGCTTCTTCGCTATGCAATGCATGGGACTTCTAGGGTGTTTGAGTTCAAAGTTAATTTAGGGGGGTTAGACTATCTTTTATATTGAATTGTTATTATTTTTTCTCATTCTATATTTGGAGGATGTCTCCAACTTGTACATTTTTTTCCCTTTCTATTGATAATTTCCTCAATTTGAAAAACAAAATCCCCACTAAGAGGCAAGAAACATTAAGGATTTGAATTACTATGAAATCTACAAATGATTTGGTAAATATAATTCAAATTCTGGGGAGTGCCAACAATTTTCAAATAACCAAATTCCAGTCTAGATAAAAAGTAAACGTGCATTGAACAGTTCGGACTTGAAAGTTAAACCTTAACCCTGAGCATACCTCTTCTGGCATGAGGGGGCATGACCCATTGTCTCTATGGATGTGTGAGTCTGCACCTAGCTCACCATTAAGAATCCCTTGCTTAATCATCTGTGCCCTTCGATACTGTATAAGCTCAGTGTGAACATCCTAGAAGAAGTGCCAAGTTAGAAAATGGAGTTAGCAAAATTAGAGAACTTAATGAAATATTGACATAGTGTATCTTCATCTTTGTTTGAGGTAGAAATTCATATAGATAAAGTATCAGAAAATTGAAATTCCAACCACTGAAATTTCTGACCAACTAAATAGCAAAAGAAGTAATAAAAATTAAAAGAAACGAAACTGAAACATAAAAATGCAACTTCGATTATGAAAATGATATAGAGGAGAAAAGGCTTGAACAACTAGCCTGGAATAGTTCTGCACAACCATGATATGCCAAGATGTTTCTCACCAAGCCAGGATGAAATGCAAGGAAAGGTTGACCAGATGCCCGTAACCTGTGGAAATGAGGTTAAAGTCAAGAACTGCAAGTAAATGCTTTGTAAGTTGTGAATTCACATGCAATTTATTATGCAAAGTGGGCCGTGTTCTTACAGAAAGTGCTAAACCACAGATCTTGCAGTTTGCATTATAATTTTATTGGAAAGGAAAGGTGAGAAACTAATCAACTATACCTCTGAACCATCAACTGACCAACCATCTGAATTTCTCGGCGAAATTTTAGAGCATGGAATGCAGCCCGACATCTAAGCCTCTGAAACTCAGACATGCTTGGTGGAAGAATTGACTGAGAAGAACGTTATTAACAGAGATTACAGCATTATCAAGATTAATTGATAGATGTCAACAGTGCCATGAATACCCAAGTTCAATGCCCCAGAGTGAGGAGCCCCGTTGCATAATTGCAAATGCCAAACTTTGTGAATATCAAATATGGTGGCCACAAAGAACAAGAACAAACAGGCAGAAAGGGTAAAATAGCACCAAACAGTAACAACATTCCCATCAAGTTAACAAGGAGGTATCTGTTAAGTTGGGTAGAAATGAAGATAGGGCATTCTAAAAACAAACGGTAAATGAATCCAAAGTCAATGTTGATGCAGGGAAGTCCATTTCCTACCATTGAAGGTCATAGCTTGTGGGAAATAGAAAGGAAACATGACACTGATCTGACAGTGGTCATCAATAAGAGCATCACAACCTACAAGAATGGGTGCTAGATGGAACAGCATACTCCTATCATCGAAATGAGGATAGCCTATCTATGCATTGAGAATAAAAGAAAATAATTAACAATTATCTCATCCAAATACTAAAGTTTCTCCAAGCAAAGGTCATATCCCAGAAGAAAAAAATAGATGAGACAACAATCAATTATTTGGATAATCCTGAGTAGAAAAGTGGAACTCTTTGAGATGAGAGCATTTGCACAACAACAAAAATCATTTATGACCTACATTTCAATAGATTCACCCACCTGCAGGCATCCTCCATCATGAAGAACTAGTCCAATAACCTTGGATTTCTTTAACACAGGCAAAATTTCTTTGACGTAGAAATTTGGAGAAGCAGATCTTTTGGGCTTATATGTCCGGACCTCATTCCTTCTCCTGGATGCTTTCAAATTCTCAGGCAGGCTCTTCACAATGTTTACATCATTTTTAAGTGATGCTATGAACTGATCTTCATCAAAGAGATATGAAAAACTCTTGAATTTGTAACTGTTTGAAATTCAGAAATAAAAAAAGAAAAATGGTAAGCTTTACAAGCACATGGAACAATGGTGAAACAAGCCATTAACCTAGCTAAAATAAATTACCTAATGCCTTTTGATTGAAGACTTTCTTGAATCTCTGGAATGACAAGAGTAGCATTTAGAAGCCTGGATATGGTGACAAGATCACAGATCTAGAAAATTAACAGAAATGTTATGAACTCCCACTATAAATCATAAATAAAACAAGTCTAAAATATCAAATGAATCATACCGAGGATCTTATCTTCTCAAATCCACCAAAAACTTTTGCATAAATGTAACCATTGTTTCTTTCATCTGGAACTGTAAAAAATCAAATAAAATATATGCAAAATAAAAATCAAAACGGAGATAAATTCTCAAATAAGGCTCATAAAGATCATGATATAACAAGCAAGACAGCAAGAGAACCATGGAAATAAGCTCGTTGTTTAAATGAAAGTTAATGGGAAGCAAGATTGCAGCTTTGGTAACAGCAATTTATTAGAAATAGCATGCTCTTTTCTGCACATTTCATATGGCATACATACACAGGTCTTCTAAAGAAGAAATGTTTACATAATTCCACAAATAACAAGGAGTTGACAGATTGGTTAGAGGTGCCAAGATAAGGGTAGGTCATGATTCAAATCTTATTAGGTACAAAATCTTCCTTGAAGGTTGTCTATCCATGCCCATGAATGCGAGTCCAAGTTTTACCCAGTACAAGAGAATGAAGCAATTTGCATGCACCACAGGTTTAACCTAGGTAAGGGTTTTTCCTTCATCCAAAAATCAAAAATGTCACCAACATTTTCCACAATCTACTCTGAAACATATATGCCACCCAAATTTTTCACAGGTTTTTAAATGGATACTTCTGTAAGAGCATGTAAATAATATAATTAGACATAGCGATCCACATTGTATATCCTATTTAAGTTCCATCAGATTATAAAAATATCTAACTAGATATGTACTGTTCTTTTCCAATTCAACACATCTACCATGCATTAGTGTTATAAGGACAATGGAGTGTCAGACTAAGTAAGGAATTCCAAACCCATAAAAAGAACAGCTCTGACTCACAAGAACTGTCAGCAAAATACAAGATCGCCCCATTGGAAATGACAAGGGGAAACGTGACCAAATGGAATGATTGCTCAATTCCCTAAAACATGTATTCATTGAATACTCCCATGTCAAATGGGTACCAGAACCAACAAGAATTTACCTCAACCAAGCTATAAATTACATAAACCTCCCATATTAAAAGAAAAAAAAAACTCAGCAACGTACTAATCCACCGTTCATTTAAATACACTCCTATAAAGCATATCGATCAAATCCATGTCACATTTCCAAATTCCAGAGCAGCTAACCACTAACCAAAAGAAACTCATCTTTGAGAAATACCAGTTCAAAAAACCACATCATTGAAGATCAAAGAAATAGAAGTGTAAACACAAGAATAGACAATTTCAGCAAAACCCATTACCAGGATAGTTGCTTCTTGGATTGGCATAAGGCTGCAATGATTTCAATGACATCACAGGCCCCCACAACTTCATATTTCTAACAAATCTATCACTCTGGCACATCAAGAAAAGGAAAGAAAACCCAGATTTAAAAAAAAAAAGCAAAAGACACTGAAAAGAGAATACAGAAGATAGCAGAATCGAAACCTGTGGCGCAAAGACAGAAGCAGTGAAATCAAATCCATTAAAGGGCATTAAAGTAGATTGCATAGAATAAGCGCCTGAAAGCCTCGTAATAGAAAGATGAACCACCAAAGACACCATAGATAGCATCAATACAAAGAGTGCAATCCATTTTATCTTGGATACAAAGACCATCTTCATTCATGCCCAATTCTTCTCGAAATCCAAATACCCTAATTGTCTATTCAAATCCCTACACCAAAATCAAATCAAACAAGCAAGAGGAATCCAATTCAAGTGTTGTTCAAAAACTTACAAGCTCCAGGAGTGATGAGGTCAAGACATGAGATTTGGGAGGAAAGTTGTTGCTTTTATAGTGTATTCTGGAGATGGGAATGGAAAAGAAATGTATTTTAGATTAGAAGTGGAGATCGAATCAATCTAAAGAAAACAAAGTCTTATTAGCTTAGCACAAGAGTTTATATACTGCTATGGTAAGGTATGGTATCCTGAGTTTTTGGTTTTGTTGAACACACACACACACAACTCTCCTGTGATTGTGAAAGAAAGCTAGGAGGATACAAAGTACGATTTTTGGATTTGGCGAGTACAATATTGTGATAGCAAGCCTCTGGATTTCAAAGGTGTCCTCTCTTTGTCTCTTCTCTGTAATAAAAATTAAATATTGTAAATATTAAAAACTTATCCAAGCCTCCTCCTCCTGCTCCTCCTCCTCCTGTCTTGAATTCTATTAGTTTTGCTACTAGTAGTTTGTTGTTTTTTACGATAAAATTTAAAATGGGATTTAATTTTAAAAAATATATATCAAAAATAGAAATTAGTGCTTCTTGTTTATTATACTTAGTAAAAACATCTTTCCAAAATAGACATCTATTCTTTTTTTTTTACCAAATATTTTAAAAAATAAAATAAATTGAATTATAATTTTTCCAAACGTATAAATTTAACTTATTTATTAATTAAATTCAAATAAAAACTATATTTAAATACAATTATAATAGAGAATTGATATCTAACAGCTTATGAAAATAAAACATATTCAAAATAAAATCTAAAGAAATCTAAGAGGTTTGTTAAAAATATATTATTGAATTTGATAATTTATTTCAATTTATTTTTTATAATATAGTTAAGATGTTAAAATCACATTTCAATAATATTCAATTGATATTTAATTTTATTATTATAAAAATTACTTCTTTTATGTTCTATTATTCTTTAAAAGTTGAGAAAAGAACGAGAAAATCAATGAAAAATTTGAGAATAAAAAGTTTTTGGGTTGGATTTAGCTATTAATAATTATAAATTTAATTTTAAAATAATAACTCAATTAAGATAGTTTTCATTTATAACACTGCTAGAAAAGGAAGTTCAGATCTGAAAAAAAAAATTATAATTTTGATTTAATTTTAAATCAAAATAAATTTTGTTATTGGAAATGATTTTATAGGTCTATAAAAAGTTTCTTTAATATTATTAAAATAATAGTTTAAAAGTGAGTTTTTTTATCCACGAACTTAAACCTCAGATTTTCTAATCACCAGATCTACTTTTGACAATTGTAACGCGTTGCAGATGGACATCACTTCATCAGTTCAGTTTATAAAAAAAATTAGAGCAGCCAAAATATGGTCCGTCCATTACAGACTGCATATTGGGCTTGATTTGCAAGCCCATATGCACTTGGATTTGTTGAATTATATCCCAGAACTTGAGACCATTATTCCAGCCCAAGCTTGTGTGTCCAGTCATTTTATAATGGCCCTTCATTTTTATTTTTATTTTTATTTTTATTTTTGTAACAATATTCTCTCTTAATAATTTTAATCCAATATGCCATTATTTTCAAATAATATTAGAGTTTTTACAGTGATATTAAAAATCAGTTTTTGAATAATAGTCTGGGCCCATTATTCCAGCGCAAGCATGTGTGGCCCGCCCTTTCATAATGTCCCTTTAATTTTTTCATTTTGTAATAAGATGTTTTTTTAATAATTTTAATCTGCCATTGTTTTCAAATAATATTAGATATTTTATAGTAATATTAAAAATCACTTTTTTAATAATTATATTTTAACATAATATGTATAAGTATCTAAAATATTTACTCATGCAAATGAAATATCAATCTCGTCATTTTTTTTATCGCCAATTTTGTTATATAATATTTTTTAAAATCATTATTCTTATATCTTTAAATGCACTGCATCAAAATGATTAATTTAAAAACTTTTTTTATCAAAACTTTTTTATAAGATCATGATAAGTTTTTGTTTTAAAAACAATTAAATGAACACTTGAATAAAACTGCCATATGGACTAGGGAAAGAAGGTTAGGTGACACTTCAGCCATGGCCTGGCCGTAGCATAATTGAGTCGGGAGTCGAGGAGGATGTCGACCAGGATTTTAGACGGGCCGGCCTGGCTAATGATCACGTCTAGTCCATACAACGAAATTGGCTCAAAAGTTCCAGAGTGCATCTAATCGAGCACTATCATTGAATATGATGGCCATCAATTCAGGTGATTCTGAACCCTATTGTTAAGTATGATAGCAGACGTACAGGTATTTAAGTAAAGATTTCACCAGATCAAATTAAGAGGCTAGATCATTCATTTGATTCACTTTTGTGTAGTTGAGTGTTCGAAATTAATATATTCCTTCTTGTAAAACAGTACATAAAATCTTAACTTTATGAAAGGCAATGAGGGGATGGGCTAGACATACTGAACAAAATCTATGCTGTAAAAGAAAATATGCATGCAGTGCTAGTAATTACTACCATGATCCATGCTGTAAACAAGCGAGGAATGCAGCAATTCTCTTTGTAATCCCTTTCATGTCCCCTAAGGTTAGGTCACCTAATTAGATACATTTATCTTTATTTGGGTTTGCCAACTTCACTGCAATTTAATGAGTTATTGTTTTTATCCAGAAATTGCTTTCTTGCAACCTCAGAGCCTGCTAATATAATCATATGCTGATTAACTTGCTAGCACACTAGTTATTTCCATCTTTTTCTATAAATATAGCTAAGCCCTATGGTATCATGGCTCTTGTACTCACCAATCTACCTTTTCCCTATTTTCTTCTCTAAACTCTAGCCACCCATCATCATGGCTGCAGATGACTGGGAATGGCACCTCCTCCTCATCAGGATTATGATGCATACAAAAAGGTGCTTCCGATCTTTGATGTGAAGCTGTTCAACAAATGGACCTTTGAACATGCAAGTTCTAAAATATAGACACATGTATGTGAAGGTGAATCTGCTCAACAAGTTATACATATATATATATATATATGATTGCTTTCTTTTGTATTTTAATTTGGCAGGTCTGGAGGATTATATTAGTGGTGATGCAACCAAGCATGCTACTTATATACCGCTTACGGCCGGAAGGTACTCGGCAAAGCGGTTCAGGAAGGCTCAATGCTCCATTGTGGAAAGCTTGATGAACGCATTGATGATGCAGGGACGCAACAATGGCAAGAAGTTGATGGCAGTCAGGATTGTGAGGCATGCTATGGAGATTTTTCAACCTTCTTACAGCCCAAAACCCCGTTCAAGTCAATATGGATGCTGTTTTTTGCAGGTATTAAATATACAGATCCAATAAATGATTTCTTGCATTTGATAAATTGTGCACACAATAAATCATCAATTCATTCTTTTTATGGCTTACCATTTTGCAGCATCATCATAGATACTCTATATTTTATTCGTAATTTTCGATGTCTCTGTTTATTACTTCAAATAGTTTTTTTCGTGTTAACAGTTTTGGAGTATTTTGTAACAACAAATAGAACTCAATTTGTAATTCATGCCCTCCCTGGTTTTCAAGAAAGATGATCAAAGGGCTTAGTGCTCATTTTAATTTAAATTAAATTGACATTTATACATATCATAAAATTAACTAGATCTGGTCGATTTTTGGTATTTGTTTGTGTGTCAACATAGTGGTCCGCGAGAAGATGCGACTCGAATTGGCGCAGCAGGTGCAGTTAGGAGGCAAGCGGTTGCTGTCTCTCCACTTCGCCGTGTGAACCGAGCAACATATCTTCTTGTCACTGGTGCTCGTGAAAGTGCTTACAGGAACATCAAGACTATAGCTGAATGTTTGGCTGATGAATTGATTAATGCTGCCAAGGAAAATCATTTAAAAGTTGACATGATTTTAAGTCATTTTATTTTTTTTAAAGTTGACATGATTTTCCCTTAACAAGTTCTTTTATGCCCCTCATCTCTTTTTTCTAAATCACTTGAGGCATGTGGATTTTAAGGGGGAGTTTGTTTTTGAGAGATCTATATTTCACCTATATACTGAGCTTGATATATAAATAAATAAAAATAAGTAAAACATGCAATGATGTATACTTAGACATTAGATATAGAGTAGTGATGTAAAAGAAGACATCTAAAGGAAAGGTTATAATCATTCCGTGCATTTTGTTAACTAATTATTCCTGAAGAATGAATTGTTTTATCAATCTTTAGGGGTCGATGTGAGGCCTACTAGGTGTGGACAGCATAGGTCAGGACCATGATACCATGACATAGCAAACATAATCAAGTATGTAATTAAATAAAAATAAAAATAAAATAATTTTATGAGTCTTACACAGATTAAAAATTATTATAATATTCTTACTCCTCCATCTAACTTAAAGCAAATGGTATATGCTTTTAGACAGTATTATACTATACATGGGTATACTTATATATCCAATATAAAAAGAACATACTAAATATAAAACATAAACTAAGAAAATAATATGTAAATTAAAGCAAATTAAATAATAGACATAACATTAATAATAAAAGCTAAAAAAGTAAAGTTTAGTCTTAAGATCTCTAGTAAAGCACAATTCAAATGCATCCGATATCATGCCAGCTATGTCCTCTTTTCCAAGAAACAGAAAGATTTTTGAAAAAAAAAATTATTAAAATAAATTGTCACCTAATATACAACCATTAGAAAACCTAAGTAATTTTCAAAATTTTAAAGTAAAGAAATTAAAATATTATCACCCTAAAACATCATACTAAGTAAGCAACATTGATACTTATCTTTTATTTCTCATAGTTTATTATATCTAATACTAATGGTCCACCTACATGGATGAGAATAAATTTACTGAAATGAGTTAAATTTTAAGAGGTTGATTTAAGTCTAATTATTTTAAAATCTATTTTATTTTTATAACTTGTATAATATATTTTGATAATATTTGGTGAATTGATATATTTATAATTAGTGATTTCTAATCATGATACATAAGTAATAGTCTATTGAGTCGATATATTAATGAATAACTAATGGGTTTATGTTGGGCTTATTAATTAAATCTAATCCAAATCCTAAAAAGATTCCATGAATAATATCTATGTTCATCTATCATATAATCCCTAAGATTTATTCATAATATACTTAAATGAAAACTAATGGGTTTATATTGGGCTCATTAATTAAATCTAATCCAAATCTTAAAAAGAGTCCAGGAATAATATCTATGTTCATCTACCTAAGATTTACTCATGATATACTTGAATAAAAATTGTATGCCCCAATTCTATTCAAGCAATGATATTATTTTTGAGTCCATCTAAGTGGTATCTAGTGACTTGAAACTACTTTCTAGACTTAACTAACATAATTTTTAATTAAAATTAGAGTAAAAATAATTGATGTAATTTTTTAAAAGATGATGTTACTAACCTTGTTAAAGAAATTTTCTGAAAACATACTCCTGAGTAAGAATAAAGAAACCCAATTAAAAAATAAAAACAATTATAGCCACTCAAATAAAAAATTAAAATAGAGATAAGTTTATATAAGTACAGCATCAAAATTTTCATTATGTCATTAAATTATCTTTAAAGCCTATCTTTTTTTTATTTACTTGGAATGAGCAGCGTTGAAAGAGGCTCGGTTGAAACATACAAAGTCATGTCCAAAAGAAGGGTAGGTCCATCAAATTAGCCATGTTTCTCAGTTAGAACGTTTGGTCATTAAAAAAACCAAAAAAACATGAATGTGGTCACAAAATCTCTCTCACACACGACTACAAAATTACGTTCTGTTTCCCTATATTCATATTTGGTTGTGCTTCGGATTTTTGGGGTAATTCCTATAGAGATTTTTCAAATTTTCATTCTCTTTCCCCAAATTTGTGGTCCTAGCTTGCCAAGTGGGATGCAGAAATGTTGTGTAATCGAGAGCAATTATGCATGTTGCTGTACTACTAGCTGGAGCAGGTGAGAGATTTCATGCTTCTAGGTGAGTACTCCGCACTGAATTATTTATATGATTGCTCTATTGACCTGTGCTTGATACACTGTTCTCCATTTTTATGCTTTGACAATGGAAATTGAGTTATCTTCTTTCTCAAATGTCAATTGATCATATATCAGCGTTCGTGCTGATTTCTAAGATCAACAAGCTATCATATGGTGTTTATAGTATGTGCCATCATTTCACTCTCACCATTTGATATATCCATCTTCAAGGGGGTGTTCATTGGTCTTGGGCGTGGAAGCATCGATCAGAGACATGTTTTCTATGTTGTATCTTGCCATTCCTATTTACCATCTTGTTCATGTCATTGTGCAACAGAAACCTATGTATTGAGTGATTTTCTATATTAGAAACCTAATTAATTAGAAATCTTGATTGATTGGTTCCTCTTGCAATCAACTGATCCGTTGTCGCAGGTAATTCGAGTGGAGAAAGGTTGAAAGAGGACGGTATACGCTAGCTGGTTAGTGGCCTTAATTAATCGGATTACATATTTATGAAGTTGAATTAAATACACTAGCCTAGCAAAACGTGCAGCAACCTCAACAGAGAGGGTGCATCCATGAGTCAAATGTAGTGCTACCATGCATACACCCACCTACCTACATGTATCAACCTCGCTCACATGCATAACTTTTACCTGCCTTTCATAGTGCGTTAAACAGGACAACATTCAGCTCCTAACCATATTTTGTATCTTTCTACTTTTTGCTTCTCTCAAAGTACAGAAAGCTATACCGTATCCTTGTCCATGAAGCTTAGATTGAGAAATCCTATTTTTGATTTGTAATTATGGTTTATAACGTGTTTTCTTTTTCTATTGAGAAAATTAAAGGTATTGAAAAGATAATTAAATGTTGTATAACATTAAATACCCTCAACGTTAATTTTTTTTTTTAACCTTAGATGTAACTTGTGACAAATATTTGCCATTTTGATATTTTCAGTAGAGAATATACAACTTAACGAAATATTGTATTAATTTAATAATTATATTCTAAATTTTAGTATTAGTTTCAAGTTTTAACAAGGTAATTAAACACATTATATGCTCCACCGCATCAAACATCCTTGATCAAGCACAGCAACATTACTTTGTGTGCTCATATATGATCATCATAAGCTCATATAATTAAGCTCATAATTATAATAATGGATCATCATGATCATAATTAAGATCCCACAACTGAAGTTCAATAACATAATTACATAAGCTCATATAACATTTTTACTGTTCAATTTACGATCGTCTGGGCTTGACTTGACTTACTTTAATATGTTTACACGTACTATGCGCAAACTTCAAGGACCTCGATTTTGTGGAAGTATTTGTTTCATATATGTAACAACAATAATAATATTTAACCTCTGCACAGATCATGTCCCATATTCATGCATGGAGTATTTCTTCACATGCATAACAGTAGGAAGCAAAGCATTAAATTACCCAAAAATGTTAATAGGGGGATTGTTCTTTCTGATATGCAAGAGACAAAAAAAAATTACCAGTTTATAATTTTGACAAACAGTTAACAAGCTAGAGAGATTTTATAAGTTAACTCAAAATTTTCTTACGTAATTTAGAAACTATTAACTATAAGCATATGCATTTCTATGAAGAGAGATCTACTTCTACTACATATCAGATTCATCATATCAAGTGCAAGCACATCATCTCCTCTTCGTGTATATATAGCTAGGTACTATCTTATTTAGTTTTAATTGCTAAAGTTAATTATCAATGTTTGAATCAAGTCTAAGCTTCCATTAAAAATATAAAATTAAAGGGATTAATTAAGAGGTTGTTTGCTAGAGATAGAACACTTTAATCTTAAAACAACAGGGTCCTTAGGTTGTCTATGAGATAGGATCTCAAGGAACAAAAAAAAAAAAACAATCAATAGTTTTTAAAGTATAGTGATGCATATACATCAACTTAAACGTACAACCATTCCATGTAAGTACAACACTCACAAGAACAACATCTATAACGCAAATTAGTACATATTTATAATCGTAACAAACCAGTCTGATTTTCTTTATATAGCAATCTTTTGCTGCAGGATCAAGCTAGGTCATAGCTATTTAACGTACCATCTTTCTCACCGAAAGCTGCCATTGAAGATGTGACTTCAGCTTCCCAAATACTGCCATGATGGAAAGCCTGCGAAGAAGAAATCACAGGTTGACCAGATGGTCCAATAATATTACACTGCTGTTTTTGTTGATATGCAAATCCATTTTCATTGATCAGAGAATCCAGAAACAAAGAGAACGTGTCCTCATTTTCATTTCCAATGTAATCTTCCTCATTGTTTTGTTCATGATGACTTTGTAACCCCTTATTAAAACCATCACAATGAGGCCAGTTTTTGGCACCATCATCAATGACCTGATTTGGAAACTGATCCAAGTTAGTTATTGTTAAGTTATCAATTACTCTAGTGGCTGTAGCACGATCGACCCTGGCATTCTCTTCTAGTGGAAAAGAATTAGGGTTGGAGTTTTGGGTGGGAGCAATATTGGCAATCTCTGATGAATTAGGGTTAGGGTATAAAGGCTTGTGGGTTCTTGGATCAATTCCTTGACTAATGAGCTTCTTGCTCAGATGGGTGTTCCAGTAATTCTTGATCTCATTATCTGTGCGTCCTGGTATCCTCCCGGCTATCAAAGACCACCTGAAAAGTGAGTGTACAAGATCAAGGGAATAACAAAAAAAAATGAAGATCCATATTCTCAGATTCCAAGTTATTATAATTAATCTAAGCTAATTTTAAATTCAGACCCAAAAGTACATCTACTGTCTATTAATTGAGAGAAAAGGAAGGGGGTGCAACACAGTCAAATGTTGACAAACAGGTTGATTCTCTACGATAGAGGCTTTGTTTATGAACTTCAGATAATCTGATAGATTCAAGAATCCAAAATCAAGATAAAAAGCTATGGCAAATAAGTGAATGAGTACATGCATACATCCATACATGGATATATGGAGAGACCATGAAGACTTTAATTACAAGGGAAAGACCTCAAAGTTACATATTTTGATAAGGATTCTGATACAATTTGAATTTTTTTTCTAAAGAAAACAATTTGAAATATTTGTTATTTGAAACTCGAAGCTCATGTATCCTGGTATTTTATTTATTTATTATTTTATGTTTTTTTTTTNTTTTTTTTTTTTTTTTTTTTTTTTTTTTTTTTTTTTTTTGGGGGGGGGGAGGTAGAGCACAGTGAAAACCTAAAAAGCGATCAAACAAATTTAAAATAAATGACATCGAAACCTAATTACTCCATAAACTTTCCCCTGCTGATGATAGGAAGAAGAAGAAGAAGAAGAAGAAGAAAGAATTATCACCAATTCTAACTAATTCGATAAAATCCTTTTATAAATATATACCTGTTACCAAGCAACCTATGAAGCCTAAGAATGAGATCTTCTTCATCTGGAGCAATACGTCCTCTCTTAACGGAAGGCCTGAGATAGTTCATCCATCGGAGGCGGCAGCTCTTACCACACCTAAGAAGCCCTGCCCGCTTTGGCAGTGTACGCCATCGCCCTTCACCATCGTTCTTGATGTAGTTAGCCAAGAGCTCATCTTCTTCAGGTGTCCACGGTCCTCTCTTTATACCTACTTTGCTACAACATGGTGTGGGTGTACTTCTGCTCCTTGTTGAGTTCCTTGAGGATAGATTCCTCATTCTCTGACTCCCTTTGTGTGATAAATTAGCTAGTACAGTGTCCTTGTGATCTATCAAAGTTTTGATGGGGATGGAGGATGTCGTTGTTTTTTTCATACGGATATATGGGAACTGTGAAGGAAGATATTTCGTGAAAAGTTGGATGGAGACAGATGCTCTAAGGGGTGGGTGGTTTTCTTTTATACGAACTCAATTTAGGTGCTTTGTTTGTTCGGATCAAAACTTGAGAAGGGAATTTTGAAGCACATGACTTCGTGAATTGAATGGGTTGGTGGTGATAAAAAAAAAAAAAGCGCTTTTAAGAGCCTTCAGTACTACTTTTTACACTATCATTATATATTCTCGAAAGTCTGGTTTAAGAGTTAAGAAATGCTAGTGGATTCTACTGTGGGCTCGAATCTGGACTTAGTTTGTTTGAAGTGTCTGAAATTTGACTCGAGATGTGGTTTGGGATACCTGGGGTTTGGCCTAGGACCTGAAATAAAGCGGTTACGATTCTATCCAAGACAAATCCTAGAAGAGTAGAATTCAATCGAGGACATAGTTTGGGTCGCTTGAGGTGCAAGCTAGGCCTAGGTTTGGGAAGCATGAGGTCCAGTCCTTGATCGGTGATGGGATGACCAGTCTTGAGATGCCCGAGGGTTTATTCGAGAGCTGTGACGGGGCACACTAAGGTTCGGCCAGGACTGATTTGGAATGCTTAGGTTTTGATATATTAGTTAGGAGGTCAACATCGTTGATTTATTTTTTATTTTTATTAAAAATATCATAAAAATTTAAGACTAAGAAAATTGAATTCTAGTACAGAATTCATTAGTCTTGATGCTAACACTAAACATAAAAGAATTGGATTCCTCCAGTGCACTAACTAAAAAAATTAAATCTTGATGGAGAAACCAATTTGTTTGAATCCAAATTCATATCCCAATACTAATGGATCCGATGTCAAAATTTATTTATCTTAAATCTGGTGTCAAGACTCGTCAGATTGTTGGGTCTATAGACCTTTCAGAATCCAATTCGCTTGTATGCATTATCCAGTCCACTAGAGGGTCTGCAGAATTAAACCCATAAAAATTAAATCCTAGGAAACATAGTTTTAGGTTAAACAGGGTTTCATCACCTAAAGGACTTAGATCTATACGCCTACCACATTCAAACAACTTGGATGAGGCACCCTTTCCAACTCAAAATTTCTTGAGTTTGGAAGAAGATTTCTGATATAAGTTAATAATAATAATAATAATTGATTTTATCTTTGAAATTAATTTTATATTTTTTCATAATAATAATATTTATTTCACAAGTTCTTATAGTTTTTAATCCCTTTAAATTAAATTTATGAATTTTTTTCAATAGCAATAATATTTTTCTAAATTTATTAATATTAATAATAATAATAATTTTTATTTTATTATTATTATTATTATTATTATTTTACCCTTCAAATGAAATATATTTTTATTTTTCAATATTTAATAATATTTTAAAAAAAAGTTATTAAGTAAAAAATAATATTTACAATATTAATAATAGTATTTTTAATACTAATAATATTAATTATAAAAAATAATATTTATAGGACAAATAAAAAAATCATATCAATACTTTTAATAATAAAAGAAAGAATAATATATTTTTTTTTATCAATAATTAGTTATCTAAAACATCTTTTATACATTAAGAGTATTGATTATGTACTAACTTTAAACTTTCCTTGCCAAGCATCAATACAAGCCTCCATATTGAATGATTTTAAAAGTGGCTTCATTGAAAAGTAAACACCTTCAGCTATGCTTTTATTGTCAAAGTTATAATTCTTACAACTTTTAAATTTATGAACATGAAAATGAAATAATTAAATTTAAACTATATAAATACAATAACATTAATTTAATGTTATATTTAAATAAAATTAAAATTTTTTATATGTTTATATTTGACTATATTTTACTTCAAATCTGCAATTATCTTTAGAATATGAATCCTTAGCATATGGAACCCCAAATTTGAAACCAATAGTTTATGAGCTAATATTGTTAGGTGGTATATCAGGTTTCTTTCATGATTGATAGCTAAATGAACTGAAAGATCTTGAACATTACTACTAAGCAATGTAGTATCGCTTCATTTTGACCCTATATTTTTTTTTATCACCATCTAAATAATATAACTAAATAACTAAGAATATTCAATTAAAATCTCGATCAATAGTTTATGTTTTTTTAGTACATCTATCTATTTATAACAAAATTTTAATAGCACCTCCACTATACAGGACCTAACCCATCACGTAATTATATACAAGCATATCATTCTATTTGTGATATAGGAAAATCTATTAAAAAAAAACTAAGAGAGAGGGGCCACTATCCTCCAAATGGCAACTTGATATTTTTTAGTTATTAAAATCCAATTTAGAAAGTGATAAGAGAATAATATTGACTATCATCCTCAACAATTTCACCTAGATGTTCTTTTTATATATAACTCTTGTAAAGTCTATAGTTTTTATTAATTTTAATCAAATTATAATGAGGATCTACTCTAATTCATCTATCAGTATCATACAAATAAAATTTAAATTAAAAAAGATTATTTTACACCTTATGATATTGCAACTTAATTATTTTTTCTACCTTGTCATAATAATCAATTTTAAATTCATTGAAAGTTGATCCCTTAACATAAACCTCACTATCATAGATATTTCTACCCTCATCAAAATCTTAAGTATGAAAGCTATATCTATTAACAAAATAAATATTATAACACTGGATATTAATTTTCAACATAAAGAAAATAATTTTGTACTTGCGTTTTATGTTTTGCACCTAGTTAAAGATAACAATCATTAACGATAAAAACAATTTAAATAAATGTATCCTTATTATATTTATAAATAATTATAAATTTGTGTTTTAAACCACATTATAAATTGTTCATCATTTATTGAAAAATTTGAGCTTTAGTAAGATTTGGATTTTGGAACAATAAGAATTGAAATTGTTGCATATAAAAATGTTCTGCGAACTTAGCATAAATGAGAATACAAGAAAAAATGATTTAAGACTATAAAATTAACTTATTGAACAAAAAACCTCAATTCATTGTAATTAAATAGCATATAATTATGTGATTGTCTAAATTTGATGTCTTTTAAATATCTTTTTAAAACTGCATTCTTCGATAATGATTGTTCAAGATGAGAAAATATTGACAAGTTTCTAATAAAAAATATTTCTTCACCATCATCATGTCTTAGAATGCAATTAATTCTTTTTCATATATGAGACTCAAAATAATATGATAAATATTGAAATATCTTCAACAACATAAGCTTCGCATATAAACACCTCAACATACATTTTATTTTTAACTTTTTTTTTAGGTTGAGCAAGTTCTAAACATGTATTCATTGAATAGAAACGAGATTAAAAAACTACATCACATCTTAAGAGCAAGTTATAAATTATTACTATGATCGACTAATAAGAATAAGTTCTGGTAAATAACCTAAATGGATTAGACTCATCTTGTACACAAACTAAAATGCACATTATATAGTTCCATTTAAAACTAAAGATGTATTATATTAAATTGCTTCTAAGTTCTAATATCAAAAGGATGTGCCATTATTTCATTGTCCATATTATAAGAATGATGTCATGTCAAATACTTGGTTATTCTTAAAGACAAATAATCTTTACAGCTTAGAAGTAATTGAAAAATATCTTACTTTTTCATATGTCACAAGTATCCTTCCTTTATTCATAATAGGTTTATATCGAGCATGCCCATAGATTTTACATTTAATTAAATTTATATCTTCACCTTAATGCAACATGTTAAAAAATAGGCATGTATTAGTTTATTGGTATCTTATGCCAAGGGGATTTCATCATGGATTTTACGGTATTGAATTTCTCTTTTAACTTATTCCTTTTAGGGAAAATATTTTTTGCTCATTCAATTATACTATCATAATCATCTTCACTTAAAATATAATTTTACTTTATGGTAAACACTCATGCAATTGTTGATGATTTATAATAGTTTATACATTCATCCTATAATTGTTCATCAGAATATTTTAAAGATTAAAAACCTAGCAACATCTATATTTGATTTTTTATTTATTTATGAATCTTCAATTATAATTTATTCTTATTACATATATTACCATACTCTATAACGATTACTATTATCATCAATAATTTCATATATTTTTTTTAGAAGATTTATCATCATAACATTTGGCTAGAGGAACATTTTGTATTTACATTTCATATATGAACATCTAATTCAGCCTCTAATATTCTTTAAATTTAAAAGTATAAAATTAATAAAACCCTCAACTCCTCTATAATAATCTTCCATATACAACCCCTAAGGTGAATCTAGATACATCTATGAATGATTAACCATTACTTACAAAATCTATATAGATTAATGATGATAATATTTATTAATAATATAACAATTATTTTAAAGATTAATTTTTCCATTAAAAATTAATTCACAATCTAATAGCCAATTATTACTTTTGTACAAAAAATGTAATGATGTATAAAAATATCAACTACATCAAACCAATTGATTGGAAGTAATTAATAACTCAACTAAAAATCTATCATTTGTTCAATTCAAATTCATTCAATCTAAATTAATATCATTTAATTGTTATCAATTTTATAAAAAATTAATTCTTCTGAGATTTTCAACTTAAGAATAAAATTGACAAAATGTAATTGTTAGCAATGAAATAAGCTATACTTTCTTTCATTACAACACATTTTATTTATAAAATCAGACTAAATTAAATAAAATTACAAACAAGCTTCAAATTTGTTCAAATTACAAAACACAAAAAGACCTAAAATAGAAATCAAACTTTAATTCTATAAAAAGTTTATAAACACTATATTATATAAGCAAATTTCACAACCAATACTAAAAAAGAACAATACATTAACTTAAAACATAAACAAGTAGGATTATTTACTTGGTGCAAGGAATATTTAAAGAAAATTATATCAAAAAAATGATGTTGACATTTCAGAATGTTTGGTGGCCAAAATTTATAATTATAGGACTTAGATTTGTGCCAAAATAGAAGGGAGGGGTGGTATTTCTAATTTATAAAGAAAAAAATAAAGGAAGAAAAAAATGAGAGGAGAAAAGCGATCTGTCTAGTTAAAACACTTTTACATTTACCAATGGAATATATTATCAGTAATTCCATTGATTAATGATGACGTGCAATTTTGGCAACAGAGTTACTAGTAGAAAATCATTTTTTTAATTATTTTCTTATGTTGGTATTTATAGATGGAAATGATTTTGCTTTATAATTGATAATTTTTCATTGAAATGTTTTGTGGCTATGATAATCAGAAATTACCAATAGAAATTTTTTCATTGATGATTCTGTTGGTTTTGTTGGTATTAGATAAGTTTCTAGTAGTGATTAAGTTTAAAACATTGAGAATTGAGCTAGGATTATATACATGGCTCTTAAGTGTCAGGTCGAGGTTAGCTTCATAAACCCTTAAAGTCTGGCTTAAAGTCTGGAGAGTCTAGAGATTAGTTCTCCAAACTTAAATATCACTACTATAATTAATGTATTTACTAATGGAATGTTTCATGGTTATTTGTACTATTCCATCAACAATTAATTTACTGATGAGATCACAGATGAAAATGCTCCATCGGTAATAAAAAATATTATTACCAATTGATTTACTGACAGGAAAAGCATGTAAAAATAAATTTACACGCTTCATTTTGTCGGTATTTCCCTCGAGAAGCTTGTCATATAACTGACAGAAATATTGTATGCAATTTCAATAGTGATTATTTAAAAAAACTTAAAAACACTATTTAACAAAAATATAAATTAATTAAATTAATATAAATCAACACTTCATAATACTTATTGACTGAGTTACTTGGAAAAAAAATCAACTCAAACAAATTTACAACAAATAAATAACGCAAAAAAAAAAAAACATACCTACGCGTAAAGGAGAAAAGAAGGGTTTAAGGAGAGAAGAGAAAAGAAGAGAAAGAAAGGGTTGTTGGTGTTTTTTATATAATGGAAAGAGATAAGAAGAAAATGAGTGTCGGTTGTGAAATGAGAAATTCTAATATTTTTATTGGAGCATTTTAATGATAGTTTTACCATCGGAGAATTAATTATTAAAATTTTTAACCATTTTGTATATAATATTTAATTTAAATTTTTAATTTAATAAAAAAATTAGAATCTGTCAAATATCACTGATGACTTTTCAATCTGTAGGTGATTTTATCTATAATATTTAATTTAAATTTTTAATTAAATTAAAATTTTTAAAAACCTGCCAAATAACAACGACTTTTCAATCTGTTGATGATTTCATTTATAATTAACAGTGAAATTAAGAAGGGAATAATTTCAAAGCTTTCTAAAAAATACCAATGAAATTAATCCATTGATGATTCCCTTTGCAATTACGATATTAATATACGTCATTATACTTTTTTAACTTTGTTTTAATTTTTTTTTCTCATTGTAATTCTCTCAGTGTATACCAAAAGAATATTTTCATTAGTAAAATTTACTGTAATTTAACAACAAAAATATTTTGTCAATATTTTCAGGTAGTGCATCCTATTAAAACTAAATGTATTTTTTGAAAAACACATTTAGCCAACCAAACCTATTTGCAAAGCAAATAAAAAAAACTTTAAGAAATAAAAATGATAAATAGAAATATATCAAACACCCCTCATCTTGCATAAGCAAATTTAGTCAAGTGATTGTATATACAATAATTTCATTTATTGAAACCAGGTTTAAGTTCCAATTATTGTTATTTCTTGATCAAATAAAAAAGAAGACGCTACTTTTATTGGCATATTAAACAGTTGATGTATTCTGCAAGTAAAAACCAATAGTTAAGCTATTCTTTATGGCATGATTAATTGTTAAGCTATTCTAGTAAAAAACAAAAAAAGTTATAGCTATTCTAGTTCTTAGGAAGATTTTTGTTAGATAGTTGTATTTTTTTAAAGAAGAATCACAATTATTAGGAGAGTCAACTAATCATGGAATTTATTTCCCTGTTTCATTATAAAAGTTACTTTGAGGTCAAGTTTATACTACTTATTAAAAGACAATGTTCTATTCAATAAAATAAACAACTTCATTAAGTTTTCTTTATTATCTATACCTTCAACTTCTTGTATTATCTTTTAAAAATAACATTAACATATAGTGTTAGAGATTTAAAATTACAAAAAAAGTGAAACATGAGAAAAGAGTGAGGAAAAAAAATTATTTTAAGATTATAGCAGCAATCACCAATAACAACTTATAATTTAGTACAACCTCCAATTCTAATCTTTGGTGGACATTTTGAAAATAGAAGTATGTTGATCGGAAACTGTCTAATATCAAAAAAGTATTGGCATCTTATAAAGTTTGGCATTTTTAAAAGAGAAATATCAACAAATACATCATAGAAAATCATGAATAATAAAAATAAACTAAAGAAACTTAAAGAAAATAACTACTTCTTTCTGGTTATAAATCATTATATACTTGGAGACTCTTCTTTAGAGATATATCTCCAAGTAGATATAGGACTCCATAAAGAAACAATATCAAGAATCAACCAAAGCAAAATAATAATACCTTCAAGTTCTTTAAAAGAAATATGAAAATCTTCAAATGAAGCTTAAAGAGTCGATAGATAAGTATTTCTTCAAAAAACTAGCTATAACTAGTAAAATAAGATTTCATAAAAATAAAATAAAAGATGTTAGAGCACTTAAAAAAGTTATATAATTAATGACATCAAAGTTTAACTATGATGTTTGTTCTTCAATTAAAGAGTTTAACAACATTAACTCTTTTTCAATTAATGAATTATATAAAAAAAAGTCATTACTTGTTCAACAACTAGAAACATTAATAAAAGAACGTGCATTACAAGGTACAATGAAAAAACATGGAAAAGGCAGACATTAAAGAAAATGAAAAGGAATGAAAAGTGAGAGACGAAGTTTATTATTAAAAAGAATAAAAAAACATGAAAAAGGCAGACACTAAAGAAAATGAAGAGGAATGAAAGGCGAGAGATGAAGTTTATTATTAAAAGGGAAAGGGAGAGGGAACTTTAATAAGTCTTAAGCAACGAATATTGATAAATTCAGAATCAAATGTTATTGATAAGATTGATGTGGTCACTATCAGTTTGAGTGATAATTATTTGCTATTGTATTTACTTTAATTTTTTTATATATAGTTGTTCAAAAATTCTAGAAAACCATATAATTATTTATGAATAAAGTTTATTCTATGAATACATTGGTTTCTTTTAGCATGCTCTCTCTTATTTTTATCAAAAGCATGATCTTTCAAATAAGGACTTAACCTGAAAAAATAATGTTTCGATTGTTTTTTTGTGAAGAGATAAAAAAATAATTAATTCAATGAAATAATATAAAATAAAAATAAAAATAAGAAAATAAATATTTTATTTTCATCAAATATTCATATGCTATTTTTTGAAAAAATATTCATATAGTGTAACATATAATCATTGAAAAAGCTTACAAATATTATTACATATAAAACTCTAATCTATTTTTTTCCCCAAAAAGACATGTGTCATAATTGAATGGTTTTGAAAATATTATTAATTATATATATATATATGAAGACACAAGCCAAAATATTCAAGCCCATTAGCACATGGCTTAAAAAAAAGATCAAACACATTTGAATACACCTTGATTTTACTTTTTTTTTAAGAAATGGATAACATATCATGAGCTACAACAATTTATAACCATTTTCAATGACTGAAAATAAGGATGTAAGCTCTTAACATAATTAGCGAGGTTGAAAAAATAAGAAATAAAAGTTAATGATGAATGAGCAGAAACAAAAACTCTTAGGGACCAGAAAGACAAAAAAGAAGTTATATATAGTGTTTCAAGTTCTTTTATGTCTTCCTTAACTAAGACGATTTTGAATTTTAAAGTGAGATGTTATAGTTAATGTTAGTTATCTAAACTTTGGAGATTGTTTTTATAATTACAGATTCTTAGTTCCAAACTTTTAGTTCCAGACTTGTAACGATGTTTTAAGATTTTTATGGTCTTTAGATATGCAAAAAGAAAATTAAAACTTGTGGGATAATCAAATAACTTGAATATTTTATGTAAAAGATAATTCAACTGCTCAAGATTAAAGAATTTACAATCATTAGATGATGCTTCAATTGATTACAAAGACACTGAAATTACAAAGACACACTAAAATTCCTTGACAAAAGAACATGAACACATCTTTTATTTAAGCCTAGACCATGTATATTTTCATTTTCATCCAGCCTAGACTTTGTTTGATATGAGGACACCTACGAACATTAAAATTATTAAGTGTAACTTATTATTTCATCTTTCATACCTTTGACTGAAGCTACTTCTTGACCAATTTATTATCTGACATCTAGCGAGGAAACGTGCAAATATTTATGTGTGAACAGTGCACGCACAGTGATCTCCCATTTCTTTTTTAATTTTTTCGTTAATTTTTATTTATTAGTTGACAATGTTAATTATTAATATTAACAGTCCTTGAAACGATTTTTTCATGTTCGCGCAATCCTAAGAAAGATCCTTAACATGTCTTGTAAAATTCTAAATGCCAGATTCACGGTCGAAATTGCTCGTCAATCAGCCAAAATAATGTGGACTGTGATCAAATATGACTCAGCAGAACACAGAAGACAAATGAAAGAGTGCTTGGTTAGTACTCGCTTCTTGTCTACCACTGCTTTGGCATTAAGCAAGAAATGATTTTACGTTTCTAGTGGATAATAAGAAATGCTAATCTTAAGCTTACCTATTTTCTGTGGCCCTGCTAATCACTCTTGGGACCATCTTTTCTCATATGCATGCGTATGGCATTACGAAACATGGAATTGACATTTTAAAGCTCAATAAATTTGGTGCACTTTGCTTCTCGTTCCCAAACTTAACCTAAACTTTAGTTCTAGACCCAAAAATATTACCATTGAGTTGCGTTCTTGTGCCTATAAATTAAAGAATGCATTAAGGCCTGCTTTTGAGCTCCACTTGTTACGTGGATTGGGTTTAGAACTGCTTTTAATTCCCTCTCATACATTGATTCGGTTCAAAAAAGAAAGCCTTTGTCTTTTACTTTGTAAGGTTGTTTAGAATCAAGTAATCAAAAACAAAACTAAACAACAAAAAACATATATAAAAATTGATTTAAAAAACCTCTCATAACATTTTGATTTTAAAAGTCTAAAACAGATTCAATCTAGCTAAACTAGTAATTAATACTTAAAAGTATATTTTTATCAAGGTTTTATATCATTATTTTGCACTTGAAATATCAATAATTCATTAACTAAAGCATATTTTATAATAACATATCTAATAATATAAGATACTTTTAATTTAAGTTAAATGTTCATTTTAAATACAGGTCTATCATATAAATAAAAGGATTGATTAATGAGTTTAAAAACTGAAATTAAAAGGATAAAGAGACAGTCAAATTTAGAAAAGACATGCTGGTGTAGTACAAACCAGAACATTGTTCAATAATTAAGTCATATCTGTAGCTGTAGATCTCAGATTTAGGTCTACTTTGTATGGATGGAAAGGTAAGATATAGGCCTACAACTTTCATGGTGAGATTTAGTTTTAAAAATATCATTTTCAAATCCAAATTGTAACAACAATAAAGAAATTTTAATTTATCCTGCAGCCCGAACACTGTTCAGTGTTTGACCCATATCTGTAGTTCCAGAAGTCCAAATGACCTTCATTTTTTTTCTTGGAAAGTTGAGATAATTTTCTAGAACTTTCATGTTTTCAAGTGGTTTCAATTCTAACGTTATCAATAATATTTTAAGCAGACAAGAAAAGATAAAGATTATCATTAAGTCAAAAGTTGGTCACCCACTCATTAATTAGTTATTAAATCAATAGTTTTTAATTTTGGCCTATAAAGAAGGCATATGTAATGCATTTAGGGATCTTGGTTTCCAAATCAAAATTATACTCTTGCTTTCTCTCTTTGTATTGGTTATATTTTGCCTTCATTAATATCAAGTTTATGCCTTTTATTTTCTTTCCTTTACTTAGTTAACTTTTATCTTATTTATGTTCTTATTTTTTTTTCTTTCATTATGTTTAGCTAAGTTTATTATGTCAAGGTGAAAAGGTTACAATAATAGTGTAATGACACGATGAAAAGATTGATATCTTCTCCCAAGTGTAGGAGTGTCGAAGTAATAAATAACCCGGCAAGACCGGGGTCGAACCACAGGGAGGTTATTGTACAAATTATAAATAACAATAATAATAATAATAATAATAATAATAATAATAATAGTAGTAATAGTAGTAGTAGTAGTAATAGTAGTAATAATAATAATAACAACAATAATAAAGAAGAAGGAGAAGATAAGAACTTTGAGATGAAATATTAAAACAAGGATTAAACAATGATAATAACAAATGTCAAGGTTAGAGGTTCCACTACTGGTATGTCAAACAAGTATAGTATAAACTCTTATTATTCAATTGGAAACCACACATAAAGGAGGTTCCAATCAAATTATAGATTGTTAACATGATTACATTAGTCATCTTATTCAATTAATGCTAATACTTGTAAATTTCATCAAGCATTCATGATTATAACTTATGTTAACAACAAATCAAGTTCCTTTCATAGCTCAGGTGTCGGTTATACCATACAGTATGGGCTATGAAAGTGCCAAGCATTTGTTGTACCAATTGTTATACAACATAAATCAAGATTAATCATTTAACAAGCAAAGTATTAAAGAGTGAACAAGATAACAAATATAAAACATGTTAGTATTAAACATTAAAATCCATATTAAGTTTATACCATACTTATTCTTACACCATTAGTGTAACCTTTTCACCTTTGACATAATTAACTTAGCTAGACATAATGAAAGAAAAAAAATAGATAAACAAAATAAGAACATAAATAAGATAAGAGTTAACAAAAGGAAATGAAAGGCATAAACTTGATATTAATGAAAACAAAGCATAAAGAATACAAAGAGAGAAAACAAGAGCATGATCTTGATCTGGACACCAAGATGCCTAAATGCATGGCAAATGCCTCCTTTTATAGGCCAAAATTGGGAACTATTGATTTGATGACTAATTGATGAGTAGATGGCCAACCCTTGACTTGGTGACAATCCTTATCTTCTCTTGTCTGCCCAAAACGTCATTGATGACGTCAAAATTAGAGTCACATGAAAACATGAAAGTTCTAGGAAATTGTCTCATCTTTCTTGTGTAAAACATTTAGCTCATTTTGACTTTTAGAACTCCAGATATGGCTAAAATATTGAACAGTGCTCGGGCTGGAGGACAGATTTGGGCTTCTTTGTTGTTGTAATAATTTGGACTTCAAAATGGCCTTTTTAGATCTTGGGCTCCATATGAAAGTTGTAGGCCTATGTCTTACCTTTCCATCCATATAAAGTAGACCTAAATCTGAGATCTATAGCTCCAGATATGACCCAATTACCGAACAGTGTTCCGGTTTGGATTGCACCGACATCTCTTTTCTAAGTTTAATCATCTCTTTGCCTTTGCAATTAAAGTTCTTAAAGTCATCAATCAATCCTTTCATTTATGTGATAGACCTGCATTTAAAATAGACATTTACCACAAATGAAAGGTATCTTATATTATTAGATAGATTATTATAAAATGTACTTTAGTTAAGGAGTTATTGATACTTCAAGTGCAAAATGATGATATAAAACCATGATAAAAATGCACTTTTGAGTACTAATCATGTAAGAATAAGTATAGTATAAATTTAACATGGATTTTAATGTTTGATACTAATATGTTTTGTATTTGTTATCTTGTTCACTCTTTAATACTTTGCTTGCTAAATGACTAATCTAGATTTATATTGTATAACACTTCATACAACAAATGCTTGGAACTTTCATAGCCTATATTGTATAGTATAATTGACATCTATACTATGAAAGAAACTTGATTTGTTATTAACATAAGTTATAATCATGAATACCTAACAACATTTACAAGTATTAGCATTATTTGAATAAGATAACTATTAGTATTATTCGAATAAGATAACTAATGTAATTATATTAACAATTTATAATCTGATTGGAACCTTCTTTATGTATAGTTTCCAGTTGAATAATAAGAGTTTATACTATACTTGTTTGACATACTATTAGTGAATCATCTAACCTTGACATTTGTTGTTATCATTGTTTAATCCTTAAATTGATTTTTCATCTCAAAGTTCTTATCAACTTCTTCTTCTTCTTCTTTGTCTTTATTATTATTATTATTATTATTATTGTTGTTGTTGTTGTTACTGTTGTTGTTACCATTGTTGTTGTTGTATTATTGTTATTTATAATTTATACAATTAACCTCCTTATGATTCGACCTCAATCTTGTCGGATTATTTATTATTTTGACACTTTTGTACTTGAAAAAAGATATCAATCTTTTGATCATGTCAACTAGATTGATTCAACCAATACTAAACTAATTTTTTTTAAAAAAAAATTATAACCTAACATTCGTAATAGCAAAGCTAAAATCAGTTGAAGAGCATCTCACTACCCTTTTTATCTCTCATTCTCCCCCACCTAGTTGCCACCCTTCATAATTAGGTTTTGTATCTCCATCCTCCAAATCTACATAGTCCAAAACCAACTCTTCATCTCTAGTCTCTGCCTCTCTACTCTTTATGCACTTTTTGAAACCCCATACAAATAGTGACATCTTTTTTTTTTATTTTATATGTCATTCTCCTTTTCTTGAAATTATAGACTTGTAATATCTTTCTTGTTTTCTTTCATTTTAATTACTAATTTTAATATTTTAATTTTACTTTCATTAGGTTAAATTGGATTGCTTTAAGATAGCATGCTTTGCCATTAATTAAATGACATGTTGATTTTATTTTTAAAATTTTACATTCAGTAGACAATGATTTAATTAATTTTACATTTAGTAGCAAAAAAATCATTAATTAATTATGTAGTAAATTAGTTTGAAATTAAATATGTTGTATCGAAATTGTTATATGGGGTCATCATCATGTAAGGGTTGTATATTGTCATACGTGTGTGGTGTCGTAGTAATCTTTCTCCAGATCAAGACTTTAGGTGTGTGAGAAGAACAAGAAATTCTTATCCTTTTATGATTTAAAATGTTTGAAGTCGTCATCCAGTATTTTAATCATTAGAAATCTTAAACGTTCTTCAAAGTTTTAGTAAAGGGATTGATTGTATATAAAAAAGGCAATATCACTCGCAATACATCTTACCTAAAGTAAAATGCAAAGTTTATTTGCTTGATTATTGATAAGGCCTCATTATGTTTTACTATCTATTAGTTTGTCTATTGGTTAAAGTGAATCCACCTTAGTAAGGTTAATCATTGCTTTATAGGTCAAATCTAATTATTTTAAAGTCAAATAATAATTCATTATATTTTTATTTTTATTTCTTTTAATACCAAAAATACATGTTACATGTAAGTTTGTAATTCTCAAATATGAAAATTCTATAAAATGAGAGATAAAGGGTTTACCAACATCTTACATGTAAGTTTATAAATTAAAAATATAAAACTTCTATAAAATAAGAGATAAAGGGTTTATCAACATCTTACTGGTAAGTCTGTAAATTAAAAATAAGCAAAATTAGCTTTTTGAAATTTTTAAAATTTAGGCCAAGTTTGCCATGGACTTAAAAACCTTTTTATTAAGTTCATGATGTATGCAAAATATAATTTTTTATTCATTTTTTTATATTTCAAAGAAATGCCAAATCATGCAAAAAAATTATCTTTTTATCTTATATTTTTTTTCTATATTTTTTAATTAAAAATGCACACATGTTTTTTTTTTCCAGAAACTCAGTCATATACAATTTAAAAAATATTTTTTAAAAGAATATTTTTTATTTATTTATTTTATTAAAAAACTAGCTTATTAATACCGGAAAAATGATTTACATATGAATTTACAGTCCCAAATATTAAATATAAAATGATAAAATTGGTATAAAAGGCCCAAAATTAATTATAAAATAGCCTTTTAAAAATCTAAAAATTAATTAAATTTAAAATATGAAGAATTGAGAAAAATACAAGAAAAACAACAAAAAATAAGGCTAAAAAAACATATTGGGATGTATTTATCAAATACTTCCATAGCTAAAAACCACTAGCTTAAAAAATATCTTAAAGATACTCTTACATGAAAAATATAGGTTTAAGAATCGCTCTTAGGATATTTTAGCTAAACACAACCTAAAGACCCAAAAACTTTTTTGTTCTTTGGCAATTTTTTTCATAAACAAACATGACATTATGTTTTAAAAAGAATGAGCGCATGGTCATATGAACTAGGATTCCTATCCTATCCCAAAGCCTAAAATAGAGGACTCATAATCAAAATAGATTTCATAAAGATCAAACATTGGATTTTTAATCTAACATCTCAAGAACATGAAGAACAATTCTTAGAACCAAAAAACAAAGTTAAAGATGAAGGCCAAATTACTTTAAACTAAAGGCATAAAAAGATACAACATGTAAAATTAATTATAACTTAAAGGGATTAGTATTTTACTATAGAGTGAATTATTATGGTTTGTGAGTGATTTCACTATAAATTATATTTTTTGGTGGGGCATATTAAGGTTGCAGAAATTATATTAGTGAATTACTGTGGACTATAAGTGATTTCATTATAGATTACATTATTTGGGTTTGCTCTTTACTAAAAGCATTGTGGATTCATATTATAGATGTAAATGATTTCACTATGAATTGCACTATTTGGATTTGCTTTTTGTTAAAATCATTATGGATTGGGGCAGTGTAATGACATAACTACCTTTGCCATAAAGAGTTGCAAAAACTACTGAGATGGGTGGGGTTGTCTTTTTTGTTAGGAAGAAAATAATCAGTTCAGATTTTGGTTTGGCTGCAAACCTTAGAATGCAAATAACTGGCATTGAGCTACGAAGCCTTGGATGCTAGGGTTACACCCGTATGTCTGGTAGCAAAACCAGGTTAACGAGTCTAAAGATATTATTACTAAGATCTACAAACTCGACTGTTGATTGCAAACCCGCATGTCTTAGCTTGCCTTGGTTTGCTGACTCACGCCTGATGTTTACAGAGACCCCAAGGTATTATAAATATTATTATTTTTATTATAATTCATGTTATTGTAATTAAAAATATTATTATATGTATTAAAAATATTATTAGTTTTATTATAATTAATATTATTAATATAATAATTAATAAATTAAAAATATTATTACTAGTATTATAATTAATGTTATTAAAAATATTATTATTTGTATTATAACTACTAATATTTTTATTTAATGCTATTAAAATTAAAAATATTCTTATTTGTATTATAAATATTATTATTTTTATTATAATTAATGTTATTATAAATATTATTATTTATATTATAAACAACATTATTATTATTATTATAATTCAATTGGGTATTGCGTCAGAACCTATTAGCCTAGGGCCCTGTATCAAGACCCAAGGTTAAGGGATAATGCATCAGAACCCAATTCTCTTGGATCTGGCGTGAGTATCTAAAGCTAGTGAATCTTTTATCAGGATCTAATTTTCCCGAGACAAGCACCTAGAACCATTTCTCTTGGGTCATGTATATGAACTTAAGGCAAAAGGGCAATGCTTCAAGATCAATTTCTCTTAGGTTTGCTATTAAGATCCAAGATTCTTAGATCTTAAATTTCTACATATAATTATTTGTTTTATAAATACTATTATTTTTAATATAATTAAAAATTTTAATATCAAAGGTATTATTATTCTTAGTTATGAAATTTAAAATATAAATATATTTTTTAAGAAGGATTTTTTGTTTTTATATTTTTTAGAATTGATTTATTTAATACCAGAAAAATTTCTTACGTACAAATTTACAATTTCAAATATTAAATGTAAAAGTGTAAAAATAATATTAAAGTCCTAAAATTAATTGAAAAATGATCCTCTAAAAATATAAAAATTAATTAAAACTAAACTAAGGCATGTTTAGAAAAACATAAAATGAGATTGTGCAAAAAAGTTTTAGGTCGTGTTTACTAAACACACTTTTAGCTTAAAAACATTGATTTAAAAATCACCTTAAAATCTTGTTTTCCAAACATCATTTAAAGACCTAAAAATCCATTTTTCTCTTTGACAAATTTTAACTCTACCAAACATTGTATTAGGCCTTAATGACTTAGCCTCATCACGTAGCCTGAGCATCCTAGCCTAGCCCAAAACCTAGAAAAACAACATGTGATTATAATAGATTTTGCAAAGATCAAATGGTGGTTTTTGGTTTAACATTCTCAAAAACACGAGCAACATTATAAGAATCTCGAAATCAAATCAAAGCTAGAGACCAATTTACATTGAATCACAAGCAAAAAGAGCTAAACCATGTAAAATTAATGCTGAAAGACTCATTTAGAAGGGAATAATATATCAAATATTCCATGAATCAAACCCAAAACTTGAAGCGTAAACCCAGGTCTTTAAAGGGATTAAGAATTGATTGATCCAAACTAGACCTCAAATAAATTAATTGGGAGCAGAGCACACTCATATATATGCCTAAGCTTTGATTGAAACACACAAGACAAGATAATAACTTTAGCTTGCAAGAAATCAAAATGGCAGCTTTTGAACACCAAACCTAAAAACCTTAGATATTACCTTAAATCTAATGGCCAAAATCCTAAAAAATATCATAAACTTAGCAACTATAACTCAAGCATACTTATAGTAACTTGCTTGAACTATTAAAGCCTCAATAAAACAAACAAAGTATGCAACATGACAATCAAATACCACAAAACTTAAAGATAGATTTCTTTAACATAGCATACTATTACATTAATTCTTATACTCATTTTTATTCAATATTATCATAATTAAGCAAACATGATATTCAACTTATAGCAACCAACAACACATATATTTTCAATTAAACTAAGTTTTAATAACTAACCTAATCATCAAAATTAACTTAACTTGGTTGTCATTTAAATAAACTATTAACCTTACATTAATAGTCCATCATACCTTAAAATCACAAGATATGCATTCACTATCACATTGAACATACATTCATCAAAACATATGTATTACTTTAAAACATGATTAAACACATCAAAACACATATATTATATATCAAACCAATAACATTAAGCATTCAAGTAAAGATTTAAAAGAAATTAAAAAGAGGTGTATATATTGAGCTACACCATCTTATCAATGGTAAATGGTATATCTTTTAGCTAAAATACAATTTTCTCTTCTAGATGTTCTGGCTTTTTTTTTCCTCTTATTTCCAACTATTTTCATACTTTGTTTGTCTACTTCTTCTTTTTTTTCCTCCTTTTTTTCTTATTTTTGCTTAGTGTTTTTTTCTTTCATTTTTTGGAATATTTATCCTTTTGATCCCCCCCTGTTCTTTTATAGAAAGGCAATTCATTTATAGGCTAAAGCAAAACCAAGAAGTTATAAAATCACCTATGGTGGTTTTTCAAATATAGGTTTTTAAGAAAGATTTTTTTTTCCTCTCTGTCTCTCTCTCTCTCTCTCTCTCTCTTTCTTCCTTTCACACACACACATACAAATGCATGTAACCTTCTCTAAAAGCTATGGTATATTGTTTCTTTTTGCCTTTTATGCAGTGAACCTTGTCAAGAAAAAAACAATCTTAAAATTGGCTCTTTTATAGATAACTTTTTTTTTTCAATGAAAGTTGACTAGGTGAAGTACTTTAATGAATTAATTATGAAGATTAGGATATAAATATGCTATCAAAAGACCTAAAATGTGTAGAAGATATGTAGATCTGCCACTAGGAATAAACTACACTAGATTCAGAGGTTTGGAACTCTATATTCATTTATTAGAAGATTAATCCTTAATTAGCTTGAATCAATCAAGGCAGGGGAGGTTGACTAGGGACAAAATACAAGCAAGTTCTTCAAGATAAATGGCATATAAAATTTTGATAAGGATCTACCATTAGGAATATATCACTCTTTATTTAGAGGTCTACAATTAGAAATAAATCATTCTCTATTTAAAGATCTAAAACTCTATATTTATTTATTCAAAGATTAATTTTTAATTAGCTTTAATCAGTCAATGTAAAGAATGGTGACTAAGGACAAATTATTGACGAGTTCTTCAAGATAAATGGAGTATAAAATTTTGATGAGGATGGATGATCCTTATAAAGAAAGTTTTTTCTTAAATGTTTTAATTTGTTTGATCTCATTAACTATTAAACATTTAATTCATTTTAACTTGACCTTTGATTAAATCAATTTCAATTCCTAAATGCACGAGTCATTTGCATCTTGATTCTAATTTTGAATTTATTTAATTATGCCCTTAAAGCTTTAATTAAGCCCTCAAGTTGACTAATTAACTTATTAAAATTCAAAAGTGGTCCTCAAAACTTCTAATTCTTGTAATTTAACCTGAATTAGGCTTCCAAACTTAATTTTTATCAATTAAGTCCTTAATTAAATTAATTAAACCCATTAAACATTTAATGAAGTCTTTAAACTTAATTAATTCTTTCAAATTTAATCAACTTGACTTTAAAACTTAATTTTTTTATCGATTAACCCCTTGATTAAATCAATTAGGCTCTTTAAAAATTTAATTAAGTCCTTGAACTTAATTAGTTTGCAAGTCTGCCCTAATATTTAATAGCTTTCTTCAATTTAATCCCAAGTCGTCATTGTTTTCTTCAATTAGGCTCTTCATTGTTGCAATTGAGTTTCCAACCTTTGTCATTTGGTCCAATTTAGTCCCCTAACTTTCAATATATGCAATTAAAACCTTTTTCAACCTATTTTTGTTATCTTCAAGTTGCTTGTTCACTTGTGATTTTATTTTTTTATTTTTGAATATTTCAAAAAGAAAAAATATTTTTATATAAAAGAATCATGAGGAATGAGCTGAATTGAGTTACAAAATATTTTTATAAAAATATTTTTATAAAAAAAATTTTATATCTAGAATTGAGTTACAACAAAAATATTTCAAAAGCTAGCTTTTCTTCTTCTTCTTTTTCATTAATGGGAATGAGCAGCGTCAAAAAGAGGGTCGGTTGAAACATACAATGATGCAAAGTCCAAAATAAGGGTAGGTCCATTTGTTTCGCAGTTAGAACATTTGGTCACTGAAAAACCAAAAACACATGATCGTGATGCGAAAAATCTCTCTCACACGACTACAAAATTACCTTCTCTTTCCCTCGATTCATATTTGGCTTTGCTTCAGATTTCTTGGGTAATTCCTATCGAATGTTTTCAAATTTCCATTCTCCTTCCACAGATTTGTGCTCCTAGCTTGCTAAGTGGGATGGAGAAATGTTATTAAGAGCCGTTGTTATGCATGTTCTTGTACTTCTAGCTGGATCAGGTGAGAGAGTCCATGCTTCTAGGTGAGTACTCCGCACAGAATTATATATATGATTGCTCTATTGACTTGTGCTTGACATATCGTTCTTCATTTTTATGCTTTGACAATGATAATTGAGTTATCTTCTTTCTCAAATGTTGATTGATCATCACTGTACTGATTTCTATAGAAGATTAGCAGGCTGTCATTTAGAGTTTGTAGTGTGTTCCATCATTTCTCTCTCAACATTTTATATAAGTCATCCATTCTCAATGGATGACCCAGCTTGGTCTTTGGCGTGGAAGCATCATGCATAGACATGTTTTCTATGTTGTATCATGTCTTTCTTTTTACTTTACTCTTGTCATTGTGCATCATAAACCTATATAGGGAGTGATCTTCTTTTCTAGAAACCTAGTTAAGCAGAAATCTTAACTGGTTGGTTCCTGTTGCGTTCAACTAATCAGTTTTTTTGAAGCAATTACAGAGGAGGAAGATAGAAAGATGTACTGGCTAGCTAGCTTGTGCCCTTAATTGGATGGATTACATATGAAGTTTTGGAGTAAATTTAATACAGCAATAAAACACGCATATATATCAACATCAAAATATAGCTATGGCCCCCCCTTACCCCACCTACTACGTGTATAAACCTTACATGCATAGTATTTATCTGCCTCTCGTGGTGTGTTAAACTCCACAGTAACATTCAACTCCTAACCATATTTTGTCTCTTTCTGCTTTTTGCTTCCATGCATCAAAAAGCTATATATACTGTATCTTTGTCCATGAAAGGTCAGATTGAGAAATCTTATTTTTTGAATTAAGATTTGTGGGGGCTCATATAAGATCATCATCAGCTCATATAATTAAGATCATAATTATAATTATGGATCATCATGATCATAATTAAGATCCCACAACAGAAGTTCAATAAAATATATAATTACATAAGCAATCATGATCATAATTAAGATCCCACAACAGAAGTTCAATAAAATATATAATTACATAAGCTCATATAGCATTTTTACTGTTTAATTTATGATCGCCTGGGCTTGACCTACTTATATTATGTGCACACGTACTAAGTACAAACTTCAAGGACCTCGATTTTGTGTAATTCTTTCGTATGTGTAACGATAACAATGTTTAACCTCTGCACACATCATGGCCCATATTCATGCATGGAGTATTTCTTCACATGCATACCTGTAGGAAGAAAAGCATTGATAAATTGACTAAAAATGTTAATATGGGGATTGTTCCTTCTTTTTGTTTCTTTTTTATAATAATTTTTATTGATAAAACAATCATTTAGATAATAACCAGGAAAAATACAATGAATTTCAAAAAAACTAAAATAAATTGAATTATAGTATGTCAATAACATCGAAAATTAAGCTTCATTCCTTGCGCGTTTACGCCTGAAAATTGTTTTTTCTAATATGCAAGAGACAAAAAAAAATTAACAGTTTTTAAATTTTGACAAACAGTTAACAAGCTAGAGAGATTTTAGAAGTTCAATCAAAGTTTTCTCACGTGATTTAGAAACTGTTGACTATAAGCACATGCATTTCTATGAAGAGAGATCTACTTCTACTACGCATCATGTTCATCGTATCAAGTGCAAGCAATCGTCTCCTCTTCGTTTATATATAGCTAGGTACTATCATAAAGTTAATTATCAATGATTGTATAAAGCAAGGATCATATCTAAGCTTACATAAAAAAAAGGGGATTAATTAAGAGGGTGTTTGCTAGAGATAGAACAGTTTAATCTTAAAACAATAAGGTCCTTTAGGTTGTCTATGAGATAGGATCCAAAGGAACCAAAAAACAATCCAGTCAATAATTTTTACAGCATAGTGATACATATACATCAACTTAAACGTACAACCATTCCATGTAAGTACAACACTCACAAGAACAACATATATAACACATATTAGCACATATTTATAGTCGTAACAAACCAATCTTTCTTTATATAGTAATCTTCTGCTGCAGGATCAAGCTAGATCATAACTATTTAACGCACCATCTTTCTCACCGAAAGCTGCCATGGAATATGCGACTTCAGCTTCCCAAATACTGCCATGATGAATAGCCTGTGAAGAAGAGATCACAGGTTGACCAGATGGTCCAATAATATTACACTGCTGTTGTTGTTGATACGCAAATACATTTTCATTGATCAGAGAATCCAGAAACAAAGAGAACGTGTCCTCATTTTCATTTCCAATGTAATCTTCCTCTTTGTTTTGTTCATGATGACTTTGTAACCCCTTATTAAAACCATCACAACTAGGCCAGTTTTTGGCACCATCATCAATGAGCTGATTTGGAAACTGATCCAAGTTAGTCATTGTACAGTTCTCATTTTCTCCAGTGGCTGTAGCTCGATAGACCCAACCATTCGCTTCTAGTGGAAAAGAATTAAGGTTCGAGTTTTGGATGGGAGCAATTTTGGCAATTTCAGATGAATTGGGGTTAGGGTATAAAGGCTTGTGCGTCCTTGGATCGATTCCTTGACTAATGAGCTTCTTGCTGAGATGGGTGTTCCAGTAATTCTTGATCTCATTATCGGTGCGTCCTGGTATCCTCCCAGCTATCAAAGACCACCTGAAAAGTGTATGTACGAGAACACGATAATCCAAAAAATAAAAATAAAAACATGAAGATTCATATTCTCAAATTCCAAGTTGTTATAATTAATCTAAGTTATCTCGTTTATTATAAAAAAAATCTAAGTTAATTTGAAATTCGGAACAAAAAGTACTTCTGGTCTCTATTGTGAGAGAGAGAAGATCGAGGGTGCAACGTAGTAAAATGTTGACAAATTAACAAGTTGATGCACTATGATAAAACTTTGTTTTAGAGCTTTGGATAATCTGATAGATTCAAGAATCCAAAATCAAGATGAAAAGCTATGGCAAAGAAGTGCGAGAGAACATGCATACATCGATACATGGATACACGGAGAGACCATGAAAACTTCAATTACGAGGGAAAGACCTAAAAGTTACATATGTGATCTGATATTTGAATTATTTTTTCTGAAGAAAACAATTTGAAATATTTGTTAATTGAAACTCGAAGCTCATATATGCTGGTATTTTGGGAGGGAGGGAGAGGTAGAGCACAGTGAAAACCTAAAAAGCGATCAAACAAATTAAAAATAAATGGCATCCAAACCTAATTACTCCATGAACATTCCCCAGCTGATGATAGGGGAAAAAAGGAATTATCATCATTCCTAATTAAGTCCATAAGATCCAATTACAAATATATACCTGTTACCAAGCAACCTATGAAGCCTCAGAATGAGATCTTCTTCATCTGGGGCAATAGGTCCTCTCTTAACAGAAGGCCTGAGATAGTTCATCCATCGGAGGCGGCAGCTCTTACCACACCTAAGAAGCCCTGCCCGCTTTGGCAGTGTACGCCACCGCCCTTCACCATCCTTCTTGATGTAGTTTGCCAAGATCTCATCTTCTTCAGGTGTCCACGGCCCCTTCTTTATACCCACTTTGCCACAACATGGCGTGGGTGTACTCCTGCTACTTGTTGAGTTCCTTGAGGATAGATTCCTCATTCTCTGACTTCCTTTGTATGATAAATCAGTTGGTACAGTGTCCTTGTTTTATTGCAAGAAATGAGGGTTTAGATGGGTGTCACTCATGTACTGCGTCTCAGTAATCGTTTATCCCCTGAAAATTAGTTATAATTTATTTATAGTAAAATATAAAGAGATTATTTTTTATCAATAAAAAATTAAAACAAGAATTGTTACTCGTATTCTTTCACCGGAAATATTAACTAATCTTACATAGCAGGTACAAAAATTTATTATGTAAAAAAAAATAGTGGCATCCTAAATACATTTTATTTTAGATAAACTCTATTATTTTAAAATCTGATAAAAAAATTTTATTATATTTTCTAATTGTCAGTCTATTTAAGATTAAAAAAATCATCCTAAATAGAGAGATAATGCAGGAAAGCCTAACTATTATATTGCCTGAAAAAAGAATTAAACATTTAAAATACGTATTATGTGTAATGTCATATCCTGAATACTAAAAGATAAATAAAATAAATTTTTTGTTATTTTTAAAATTTTGATCAATGTTTTATTAACTTTAATAAACTAGTTATTAAAATCAAAATACATGTTAAAATATTGTTTCTTGGTATATGAAAAAACACAATATGAGTTTTTAGTTTTGAGACACTTAGTCGTATGCATAAAAAAAAATTTCAAATTTTTTTGTATTTTTAGAAGTTTTTTATGAAAACCAAGTATTTTAACATTGGATTTTTATTTTTATAACATAAAAAATACAGACCGATATTAATTAAAATGATATAAAAATTATGTAGGATAATTGTAAAATTCTAGAAAATATTTTTTTATTTAAAAAAAATAAATTGAGTCAAACCTAGCCCTTCTTTTATGGGCTGGGCCTGATCTGGCCCATCTACTATGGGCTCAGCTGATGTCCCAGCCCAGGCCTAAATGGGTTGGTTACTGTGCGTATGCACAGTAACCAACCATTACTACATTTGCAGCAAAACGTGATTTATTAACATTCTACATGCAAATACAGGTAGGGGAATAAACAAGGAAAAAGAAGGCGCAGTTACATGAAGCGCATTACTACATTTGCAGCAAAATGTGATTTATTCACATTCTACATGCAAATACAGGTAGGGGAATAAACAAGGAAAAAAAAGGCGCAGTTACCTGAAGCGATGGCACTGCTAGTGGTTCGCGGTGGCCAACAATGTTGCTGGGGAGCTAAAGGTGGCAGGGGAAGCGTTTTCTTCTTCCTTTTCTCCCATGTTTTATTTCTTTTCTTTTCTTCTTCTTTATTCTTCTTTTTCCTTTCTTCTCTTTTATATTCTTTCCCTTCTCTTTCCTTTTTTGTTTTGTCTGTTGTGTTCTCTCTCTTGATTTGTTCCTTCTCTTGGTCCTTTTTTTCCTCTTGGCCTATGTTTCTAGTTTTTATAAGCAAAAACAGGGCAAACATATTGATAGGGTAGCCACTATACTGCCGCCCTTCCAACACTTAGCAAGTAGTCGACAAGTCGAAGTGTTTCTAGAAAAGGAAAATCAGTGCAAATATGGGAAGAAAAATCTTCTTCTTCCCCTGCCTCGCTCGTCTACGGGAAGAAGAAGACCCTCAATGCCATCAAAATGGCATTGTTTTGGGTTTTTTTTTCTTTTTTTTTTAATAGTGCATGAAAAGACATCGTTCTGGAGAAAACGCATCATTTCATTTAAAAGAAAAAGGCAATAAAATATGTTAAATTTCAAAATGATTCTCAATTTGTTCAATCAAATCCTGAATTACAATTCTAATTTAAAAATCAATATAATAGCATCCCTACTAAAAAATCAACAGCGGCCCTAAAGTTAGCCGTCCTTTTTCATTGTGGTCCTTAATCTTGAACTTATACAATTTGACCCTCAATTGATCAATAAACTTCTAATTTCTTCAATTCAACACCTGATCCGGTTTTAATTACACCTCCTCTATTTACACACCTTTTCTATTTTGATCCTTGGTTTCTGGTTTCTTTAATGAAGTATCTAATTGCCATCAAACTATAATATTTATGTGATTAAGCCCTTGATTTGATCAAATTAACTCTCAAAAATTATATTTTGACCCTAGAACATTAATTTCTTCCAATTAGAGCACAAATTGACTCCAAAATCAATTTTTCTTGCAATCAAACCCTCCATAAATTCAATTAAACCTTCAACAAAATTTAATGATGTCTATAAATATCTTATTTTAGACTTATCTTTCTCAAATTAAATTTTTTTGTTAAAAAGGCTCTCATCAATCAATAAAAAATTGCCAAATTTTAATCTTTGTATTCTTGAACCTTCTCAACTAATTTTTAACCATTTTTAGGGCGCTCTAGCGTCCTTTTTTCATTGTTTCTTTTTTATTATTATTATTTTTTTAAAGAGAGAAAAAAACATGAATTCAAAAATAACCAAAAAATAGGTTATTACAATAGGGATGATGGATGTTGTTGTTTATTTAATTGGATATATAAAGAGTTGTGAAGGTCAATATGTTAAATGAAAAGGCTGGATGGAGATACAGATGCTCTAAGGGGTGGATTGTGTCTTTTTATATAGACTATGTTTGTTCTGATGAAACCTTGATAAGTGAGTTTTGAAGTACATGACTTTATGAATTTAGAGTTGGTGGGGCTTAAAAAAAATTCTAAGTTTTCAAAACTATTTTTATATTATCATTTATATATTTTGAAAGTCAAGGTATAAAAGTGAGAGAAATGGAAATGGATTGATTATACTAAAGGTTTTAGTTGGGACTTAGTTTGAGGCATCTAAAATAATTCGGGTTGAAATGTGATTAGAGATGTTTAAGGTTAAAACCTATACCTAATATAAAACACGTGTGATTCTATGTGACTAACTTTAGATGTACAATCAAGAGTTAATCCAAGACTTAATTCGAGATGCTCAATGTGCAATTGAGGCTAGGTTCAAGGCACCGAGGGTTTAGTCCATAACTAGTAATAAGGTGTTTAAAAGGATTAAACCAATTTCAGGGTTTTTAAAGGTCTTTCAAGGACCTCTACACCAGAAGGTCGAACCAAGGCTTGATTTAAATGCTTTGGTTTTAAGATGGGATGTGTTTTAGAATGCTTGGTTTGGAGGCTTGTGGTTTGGACCAAGATTATACATTAAATGAGACATGGTTTAAGTCATGCAATGTTAAAGCCAAGAACAAGTTTGAGGAATTCAATAAGTAGTTCAAATAACTCGAGGTTCAACTTGGTTAAAATCTAAGGTGTCTAAAAACCAAGTCTGAAGTTTCCATGATAAAAATTAGAATTACATCTGAGTTTCAATTGAACAATATTGAGGATTGAGTTGAGATATATTACAATGCTATAAGGAATTGGATTGAGGTTATTGGAAAACTTGTTTAAAGCATGGTTAATGGACATATTTGATATCAAATTAAAAGTAAGGTCTACTTACTTTTTAGGGTTAAGACTTTGTTGGAATTTAAATAAATTATAGATGAATGAAAAAATAATCTTAAGTAACTCTTGGTTGGCATGTCTTGGAGAAACTTAAACCCTCTAAAAATTTTATCCAACATAGAAAAAAAAACAAACATTCTTAATGGCTTATTTTGTAGGAATGTGAAAACTTACAATTAGGTTTAAAAGACACCCAAACTTTTAAAAGATAAAGGTACTAAGTGAGATTGGGCTTAAACTAATATATATGTGTGTGCGCGTGCGCGCGCGTGCAGCCTGGCTTGGATCAACTCGTTCTTAAACTTAGATTTTAGTTTACTATAAATAAAAAATTAGGCTACAAAGGATTATTATTTTCTAGCATAAATTTGGGCTAGGTATGATCCATATAGATTTATTTCATCCAACCAACTGATTTGTCTAGCCTATGAATATAAGAATCTGATCAATTTTTTTAGAATAGTTTCTTCAAAACATGAAAAGTTTTTCTAGCTAAAAAACATGTAGATTTAATTATGATCTCATGGATAGTAATTAAAGCGATAATGAATAAAATATTATCAATTTTAGTTCTTAAAATTATTTATAAAAAGGGGCTAAAAAGTAGTGTTTATAATTGGTTTTTTCTATATTGTTTTTTACATAATTCCTACAAAGATTTAAAGTGATAATGAATAAAATATTATCAATTTTCTATATACTCTTTGTTTTCTTTCTAATTTAAAGTTTAGGTTTTTTTCTAGATAAATTATTGATTTATAGTTCTTTTAAGTTCATTGGACCTTGTTTAGAAGAGCATCTAAACAAAACGATATTGGTGGAATTCTAAAAGAGTTATTAAGATCATAACTTTCTTACTAAGTAAAGAGAAATAAAGTCCTAAAAACAAAGAATTAATACTTGATAACAACAACTTTACATGTTTATGAACGATTCAACAATTATCCTACATTAATTTTTGTTTAAATATGATTACCATGCATGCTAGGATTGTGTTTCAATCATTTTCACAAGTTTATATATTCTTAAGGATGTTTTCATTTTGTAATGATTACAAGTTTATCATATTCTTCTCTCATCTATACAAAGGTGAGAGTCTCTTTCTCTTTTTTTTCATTTTCTTTTCTTTTCCTCTTTTCTCTCTTCTATTTTTTATTTTTTACCCTCTCTCTTCTTTTCTGTTTTTTCCTCGTCTTCCACCCCTTTTTTCTTAGTTTTATTTTACCTTTTATTCCCCTATTTTTATAGGCAAAAATAGAGGACGGAGACATGATTGGTGCGGCCATTGTGCTGCCACCCTGAACAGCATAAGGGGTACATCCCTTTCCTTTTTCATCCACGTGGCAAGCAAGTGGATTGTCGGTGTCTTTTTGAGCAAGAATTGGTAATGGAACAAAAGAAAAATCTTCTCCTTCTTCCCTTGACACGTGCTTCCAAGGGAAGAATAAAACATAGGTGCAGTTCAAAACGGCACCATTTTGAGTTTTTACTTTTTTAACAATGCATGAAACAACGCCGTTTTGGTCAAAACGCGTTATTTCATTTAAATAAAAAGATGGCAAAAACCTATTAAGTTTCAATTTAGTCCTTAATTTGTAATTTTATCAATCAAGTCTCAAATTATAATTTTGATTTAAAAATTAATGCAATTGTATCCCTGTCAAAATCCAACTACGACCCTATAGTTGGCCACTTTTTTCACTTTGATCCTTAATGTTGATATTATGCAATTTCACCCTCAATTAAATAATAAACCTCTAATTTTTGCAATTGAGCCCCTAATCGGTTTTAATTTCAGCTCCTCAACTTATACATCTTTTTCCTTTTTAGTCCTTAGTTTCATATTTCTTCAATTAAATCTCTAATTAACCATCAAGCTTCAATATTTACACAATTAAGCCCCTAATTTGATCGAATTAACTTCTAAAAATTATAATTTAACCTCAGAACTTTAATTTCTTCCAATTAAAGCCTAAATTGACTCCAAAATCAAATTTTTTTGCCAATCAAACTCTCCATAAATTCAATTAAACCTTCGATAAATTTAATTAAGTCCATAAACATCTGATTTTGGACTTTTCTTATTCAAATTGAATTTTCTTTGTTAATAGGGCTATCATCAGTTAATAAAATACTCCTAAATTTTAATCTTCATATTTTTTAACTTCCTCAACCATTTTTTTATGGCGCACTAATATCATTTTTCATTGTTTATATTTTTTTCATAATATTTTTTTATTTTTTTTTATAGAGAGGCTAAAAATAGGTTATAACAGTTACTCTACTCTTTATAGTGCTTACAAAGCAAATATTTTGCATAGTAAGTATTGTAAAGATAAACAAAACTAGTTTTCTCAAAGTTTGGTTGACTAGAAACCTCAACTGAGCACAAAGTTCTGAAGCAAATATTTTTCATTGTTTATATTTTTTTCATAATATTTTTTTATTTTTTTATGGAGAGGCTAAAAATAGGTTATAACAGTTACTCTACTCTTTATAGTGTTTACGAAGCAAATATTTTGCATAGAAAGTATTGTAAAGATAAACAAAACTAGTTTTCTCAAAGTTTGGTTGACTAGAAACCTCAACTGAGCACAAAGTTTTAAGTGTGTTTAGGATAAATTGAGATTCCTTTTGTCGATCTCCTTTAACCAAAACCAAAAATTTAAGTGTGGTTAGGATAGACTGAGATTTGTTTTGCTAATCCCCTCTAACTAGAACCAAAATTTGGTGTGGTTGGGCTAAATTAAAATTCCTTTCATTAATCCTCTTTTAACTAGAACCAAATTCCTATTTGGTTAAGCTAAACTGAGATTCTTTTTGCCATTCTCCTTTAACCAAAACCAAAAATCTATATGTAGTTAAGATAGACTAAGATTTCTTTTGTTAATTTCCTCTAACCAGAACCTAAGATTTCTTTTGTTAATTCCCTCTAACCAGAACCAAAATTCTATGTGTTTTTTAAAAAGAAAAGACAAATTGTTTTCACAAGTGACCTGCCCCATATTCATACTTACCCTAGTCTATTTTTATAGGTGACCTGTCCACACCTACTCAAAATGGTCTATTTTCATAGATGACCTGCATAAGTTAAAAAAAAATGATCTTGTTATAATGGGTGACCTATTCAAGTGAAGGAATAGTCTCATTATAATGGGTGACCTACCTAGATAAAAAAAAAACATAGAGAATTGATCAAATTATAATGGATGACCTATCCAAAATATAAAAATGAAAAAATGGTCATGCTATAACAGGTGACCTACCCAAATGGAGGAATGATCGTATTATAATAGATGACCTACCCAGATAAAAACATGGAGAATATGGTCGAGTTAAAATGGGTGACCTATCCAAAATAGAAAAAGGCAAGAATGGTCATGTTGTAATGAATGACCTACCAAAGTGGAAGAATTGTCATATTGTAATGAGTAACCTACCCAAATAGAAAATGAAGAATGCAATCGAGTTATAATGGGTGACCTACCCAAAATGGAAAAAGAAAGAGTGGTTATGTTGTAATGGGTAATCTATCCAGATAAAAAAATGGAGAATGTGGTTGAGTTGCAATGGGTAACCTACCTAAAAAAGATGGTGAGGGCTCAAAAGTACACTAAAAAAGGAAGCAGGGCTAGAAAGCATATTATCTAAGTGGTGAGGGCTCAAAGGCACACTCAAAAAGGGAAGTAGGGTAAGAAAACGCACTACCTAAATGGTGAGGGCTCGAAGATGCACTCAAAAAGAGAGATAAAGGCACAAAGACGCACTAAAAAAAAACAGAGATTGGGTTAGAAAATACACTACCTAAATGGTGTTTGAGGGATTTCAAGACTAAGCATTACTTATGCTTATTTCCTGACTTTTTGTTTTAACTTTCTTGCCACAATGGATTTCTTACCCCCCATTAACGAGTTTGAGCTCTTTGTTTTTTTTTATTTAGTTTAACATAAGCACCTAGGTTGTTTTTAATCAAAATCGTTTTGAATCCTTTGAATTTTTAATCAAATTACATGATGAATTCCAACACCTATTTTCATTGCTTTGTTTGGATAATAATTACTTGATCAATTCCAGCATCTATCTTTATTACTTTGTCTGGATAACAATGAAGTTTTTGTCAATTAATGGGTTTTTATAAAACCTCTCTTATTTGCCCCCTAGTGTAGGGTATAATCTTAGTCAAGGTTATTTTCAAAAAACATTACTAAACTCAAAATGGAACTGCAAATGATAAATTTTAGCCTCTTGAAAGTATTTATCAAAGATAGCCTTTTCTCATCTCAAACTCAATGCATTGAGGATCAATAGGTCTTACTTTCATGTTCATATGCAAAATGATTTATTCATTTAAATAAAACTCAGCTTGTGAGTTATCTCATAGTATTACTTATCTTTGTTTTTGTTTCACTTACCATGTCTAAGGAATCACATGAATTTCTAGATGTAGTTGTTTTGGACAAATACCACCATGATGTTTATTTTTGTGCTCACTTTAGAGGTCTCAAAAATATCTTTAAAAACATATGAGGTTATGTATAAAGAACTACAAGAAAACATTAAAGGATTATTCATGTTGTAGTTTTGTGAGCAAAAGTTGTGCTCAAAATGTTATTTACATGTCATAACAACAAAGGGAGAGTGGTATAACACAAGGAAGCTTATGATCTTATTTATTAAAGGCTCATTTGCTATAGATAGTCTTGTTCAAAAGCATTAAACAAAAGATAATAATAAGGCAAGCTAGTTGTAATATGCTTCAAGCATTATTAGGCAGCGGGTTTGTATTCATATTAGGGGCATCTTCCAATTATATCCACCTAGTTTTGATTAATTGCAACAGTTTTCTCTTGAAAGCATTGCAAATATGGATGTTATGCCCAACAATATTAGCATGGTGCTCACAAATAAGGTCTAGCTTGTACCAACTACGATATGGTGGTTGCACAAGTGTCAAAGATTCTGGCGTTATATGCCCAATGCTTAACAGTTTTTTATAAATCTTATTCAAGGATAGCAGCAATGGAGGTAGTTATTCTTGAACCCTTTGGTAATTTCCAATTTGGGTTTTAATGGGAAAGTTTTAGGGCTCAGGTCGTTTAATATTAGCCATATGGGATGGAGTACGATAGTTATGGGATGAGTTTTTCCTAACCCTGTAGTCATCTTCAACATGATGAACCTCTTTTCTTTCGAAGTCTCTTTTCTCTATAGACGCAGAAATTCTACCAGTCTTAATGCCTTGTTCAATGCATTCACACACTACCATAGGGTCAGTGAATCGCTGGGCTAAACTACCTATCATATGTTCACAATAAATTGCTTTCAGTGTGTTAGCAAATAAAGAGACCATCCTTTTATCTAGAAGTAGAGGGTGTACTTGAGCAACTACTTCTCGCCATCCTTAAGCATATTTCCTTATACTTTCTTTGTCCTTTTTCTCTAGATTGGATAAGTTGGTTCTGTCAGGAGCAATGTCCAGGTTGTACTTATATTGTTTAACAAAAGCATCAACCAGATCTTTCTATCTTTGGATTTTTGTGTTGTCCAATCTCATATATCAACTCAAAGTTGCTCCATTTAAGCTATCTTAAAAAAAATGCATCAGTAGTTTTTCATCATGTACTACTTCTACCATTTTATTACATTAGGACATGAGATGGATCATGAGGCATTGTGTTCCACCATATTTGATGAATTCAGGAACACGAAACTTTTTTAAGTACAACCACTTTGGGGACCAAACACAATTCTGCTGCCTGTACCGAGTCATATAAGTCTACCCCTTTAATGACTTTGAGTTTGGCTTCTAGTGCCTCTATTTTAGCTTGATCAATGCTATCAAATGACTTAGTCTTGTAGGACTCGTTAGTTGATGCCTCAATGATTGTGAGGACTGGTATAGCTGTCGTTGACTACACAAATGTTAGGTTTTGTTAAGGTTCTTGACCCTATTCACTCATTCCTTCTTCAAGCTGAACTATTATAGAAACTTGATTAAAGGTGATCGGCCGATTAGAAAAACCTTCATCGGAGGTGTTTCTTAGAGTTTGCTTGAGTAAGCTAGTGAGGTGAGCCACACTTGTTTTTAGAGACTCCAACTATTCTTGAAAATATACATTACGTTAAGCATGCTCTTCATCTTTTATGATTCTTACTCGAAGTTAGGTGTTATTGACTTTTTAAAGACCCATAACTTGGTATATATACATGTTATTTTTAATGAAATAAGTTATGTACTGTAATTTATATGATAATTTATATGATGAACACGTCCTTCGAGGGATGACATATGATCGTACTTTTTACATGATGAAATAAGAATCTTGCTTCATACCCAAACTCTGCTGTGAAAATTTTCTGCATGACGATCATTATATCACCCACAAGTCTTAAATTCAAGATGCTTCAAGAAGGGTTGCCCTTATGCAACTAAAGATGGCACATATAACCTAAGAACATGCTCTATTCTTTATGTGAACATAGGTAAATTTTCTGTCTAGTCTCAAAAGGGTCTCATATCTACCTAATGACAATCTTCATAAAGACAATATGGGGGCATTGCAAGGAATAATTAAGACATGTATACCCACCATTACCAAACAGACACTCAAATATGAGTTGGGTGTTTCGCGCATCTAAACCCTGATTAATGATCTTAAGATAGATCGTTAGTGCCTTACCTAACTTAAAGATTGTGCATGCTTTTCAAAAATTAAAGTATGTGAAGCATGGGGCAATTCTATACAATACATGAAGAATAAATATGTGCAGGATTTTAAAACATGTAAGCAATAAATAAAGGAAATGCATAAAAAAACATGCGAACCAATAAATAAAACACAATGAGCAAACAAAACAAAATGCTTAGTCCGTAAGGTCCCCAATGGAATAGTCATTATGTCGTATGTGCACAGCGTCACGGCAATCATCCACCATCCAAGAAAACTTGAAATTGTGGTATATTTCTAGCACATATAGAGAGACAAGGAATTCTTACGTCTTTTATCAGTGGAAAATTTGAATGGAAGTCGCCACCTGATATTCTGCTTACTAAAAAACCTGACCGGTCTTAGAGATCAGATATGAAGACTGGTTGCGTAAAGTAAAGGTATTAGCACCTCAAATACGTCATATCTAAGGTAAGCTGCATTGTTTTGTTTGATTAAATCTAACATTTTGTTTTGTGGTTTTTAATTGTTAATTTGTTTAAGGTTTAAAATAAGTCATCCTCAATAAGGAGGTTCTTATCTTAAAATATGGTTAATTCTAACAGATCTATTGTCCAAAATATGAATTAAATATTTGGAATATACATTACGTGTAATGTCATATCACAGATACTAAGCGATTATCAAAATAAATTTTTTTATTGTTTTTGAAATTTTGGATAATGTTCTCTTGACTTCAATAAACCGGTTATTAAAACCAAAATGCATGCTAAAATATTATTTTTGATATATGAACAATACAATATGATTTTTTAACTTTAAGACACTTGGTCGTATACACAACAATATTTTTTTGTACTTTTTGAAAATTTTGATGAAAACCGGATATTTTAATACTGGATTTATATTTTTACGGCATAAAAATATTGCCCGATATTAATCACAATTACATAAAATATGTGAAAAAATTATAAAATAAGAATTTAAATTTTTTAAGAAAAATAGGTCAGGTCAGGCCTAAATATATGAGCTAGCCCGAACCTGGCCCCACTACATGGGCTGGGTCGAGCCCAGCTCATAATAACCAGCTTCTCCCCGTCTGCAGGCATGCCTTATGCACATCTTCCATGGAAAGGGAGAAGTGAAGGAAAAATAAAATGGTAGTTGGAGACACCTTAGTCGTCTGGCAGTGGTGTTGTAGTCCCAACAACAGGCCTTTTGCTTCTCTTCTCTATATAGAGATGAGAGCCTCTTTTTTTTCTTTTTCTTTTTCTCTTTTCTCTCTTTTATTCTCTACCCTATTTCTTCTCTTCTGTTCTTTTCCTCTCGTCTTCCCCCTTTTTTTTTTCTTCTCTTCCCCTATTTCTATAGACAAAAACAGGGGAGGGAGACGTGATTGAGGTAGCCACTATACTATTGCCCTAAATAGCTCAAGGGGTATTTCCTCTTCCTTCTTCATCCATATGGTAAGTAAGTGGGTTGACGGTGTCTTTTTGAGTGAGAATTGGCAGTGAAACAAAAGAAAAACCTTCTTCTTCCCCTATTTCGCACGTCTAGAAGAAGAGGAAAACATAGATGCTGTTTAAAATCATACCGTTTTGGGTTTTCATTTCTTTTTAACAGTGCATGAAACAGCATCATTTTGGTCAAAACACATTGTTTCATTTAAATGAAAAGGAGGCAAAAACCTGTTAAGTTTCACTTTGGTCCTCAATTTGTAATTTTATCAATCAAGTCTTAAATTGTAATTTTAATTTAAAAATTAATGCAATTGTATTCCTGCCAAAATCCAACAACAGCCCTATAGTTGGCCATCTTTTCATTTTGGTCCTTAGTCTTAATATTATGCAATTTAACTCTCAATTGAGCAATAAAATTTTAATTTCTTTGATTGGGCCCCTAACTAGTTTTAATTTCAATCCCTCTACTTACATATCTTTTTTATTTTGGTCCTTGGTTTCATATTTCTTCAATTAAATCCCTAATTGATTATTAAACTTTAATATTTATGCAATTAAACCTCTTATTTGATGAAATTAACTTTTAAAAATTATAATTTGACCTCATAACTTTAATTTCTTCTAATTAAAGCCTAAATTGACTCCAAAATCAATTTTTCTTGCAATCAAACTCTCCATAAATTCAATTAAACCGCCAATAAAATTTAATTGAGTCCATAAACAACTGATTTTGAACTTTTCTTACTTTAATTGAATTTTTTTTATTAACAGGGTTGTTATCAGTCAATAAAATACTGCTAAATTTTAATCTTTGTATTTTTTTAACCTCCTCAACTAATTTTTAATTATTTTTATGGTGCGCTAACATCATTTTTCACTGTTTATATTTTTTCTAATATTTTTTATTTTTTATATTTTTTATATGAAAATCAAAAATAAATTATGGCAATAATGTTGGGGTAGACAGACAAACTTGTTCTCAAACTTAAGCACACCTGGCTTTTCCTAAATAACTTTTGAATTTGTTTTATTTGACTTTTTTAATATTATAATAACATTCACTTTTGAATAAATTTATTAGAACACCATTTAAATAATTTCGTCATAGTCTTCCAGTAATATGAACAATTACCATAAAAATGATTGTAAATAAGCCTAATATCCTTTTTTTCTTGAAAAAAATTCTCATTAATATTCAATATAAATAAAATATCTATTTTTTATTATAAACGTTTTACACAAACTTTCTCACATTTATTATTCTTATATTTTTTACAAATTTGCATATAATTTTTTGATTTATGCTTTTTTTTATTGAAGGTTGCTTTTCAAATTATAACAAGTTTTAATTTCAAAAATAATATTTTTAATATAAAAATATTTTTCTCAAAAACAATGCATGAATAAGAAAAGAAATTTTGATTCAACAAATATATTTTCCCTCCTTGTTTAAAATGAAAAGAAGTTTTTATTTTAATAATTCGCTCCATTTTTTATATTCAGTAAATCATACTCCTAATAGGAGAGATATGTTAATTTCTTTTAAAATAAAAACAATAAGCTAATAAAAATATATATAATTTTGGCTAAAAAAAATACATTTTTCTCATGTATTCAAATCTTTGTCGTCTGTCTTACAAATATTCATTTAAATTATTTTATAATTAAATAAAAATTTAAAAAATTGCCATAAACATGAAATTGAATATTTTCATGTCTTCCAGTGTTTTTTTTTTCTGTGACAATAAAAGTTTGGTAACAATTCTAAATGCGAGGTTCACGGTCGAAATCGCTCATGGATCTGTTCAACAACCCGTGTCCTGTGGACTGTGATGAGTATGACTCAACAGAGCACAGCACCGAAGACATGCGATCTGAAGACGATGCTCGGCCACTGCTTGCTTCTTATCTAACATAGCTTTGGCATTAAGCAAGAAAAAACAATTTTCATTTCTGGTGGATACTAAGTTATTTTAATCTTAACCCTACCTGTTCTTTGTGGTACTGCGAATGACTGTAGGACCCATCTTTTCTCGTGTGCATGCGTATGGTATTACGCAACATGAAATTGACATTCTTAGTGTTCAGTAACACACGTGTATTTTGCGGATATTCAAAAGCATAGATATGATCGTGATTATTTTTTGAAGTTGTAGTTTTAGAGATTACTTGGGAATACAGTGGTTTGATTCGTGTTTTAAAAAAAATTACATTTTTTTATTTTTTATTAAAATTTAATATAATTTGTATATTTTGAACCGGTTTTGATAATGAATATTTAATGAAGTTGTATTTTTAAGGGTTTTTAAGGACACACCAGTTTAACTTGTATTTTAAAAAAAATTGATATACTTTTTATGTTTTGGATGATTTTATTAATATTATATGTTGATATTAAAAAAAAATTAAATAAAAAATATCATTAATATATATTAAAAATTATTTGAAAATTAATTACTACCACACTATCCAACACAATTTTAATATATTAAGATAATATTTTATTTTTATTTAAAAAAAAATAGTTTTTATATTAATATATTAAAATAATCTGAAAATATCTAAAAACAATAATGTAAAAAATAATAAATAATATTTTTTATATTTTAAAAAATTTATTTTTAATATTAGTAAATTAAGAAAATTTAAAAAAAATTGATGTAAAAAATAATTTAATTTAAAATTATTTTTAAAATACAAAATCAAATATACGAATCACCGGATACACTTTTCTAAACTTGACCCAAATTTAAATTTTAGACCCCCCCCCCTCTTATTGCCTAGAAAAGAATGCATTGAGGCCTGCTTTTGAGCTCCATGTGTTATGTGGATTGGGCTTAGCCTGCTTTTAACGTGGACTGGGTTTACTAGAAAGACAATATAGCGCTTCAGGTATGAAGTCAGGGCTTCTGAAGAACAGTCTCGTTTGAACCAGAGAATAAAGGGCCTTCCATAGAATAATCTTGTTTGAACTAAACTTGAAAGGAACGGGATACTAATGGCAATTTTTTCTACATTATTTAAGGGGGGATGAGAAGAGGTGACGTGCCCACAGCGCTCCATGTACAAATTATAAAAACTAAAAAAATTAATTGATCATGCAGAACATAAATCTGCCTCCACAGTACATCTATTTTTGAGACATCATCATAACAGTAATCACGTTCTTTCATAGCTTTTACTAAACAAATAAAAGGGCTTCCTTTTGAGCCTCGAGAAAAATAAAAGTAGTTTTTTTTAAAAAAAGCTTTTGTTTGCATTTGTGCTTTTTAAGGGCCTTTTTTTGCCTGCATGATTTGTCAGGAGAATATGGCAATAAAAAACAAGAAGAAATATTAAAATTATATAAAATATCTGCTTGTCTCGAAGCCTGTCACCCCATCATTTTCTAACAAACAATAAAATAATAGCGAGTGATTGTTGAGAGATTCGGCTCCTTGTTTTTAGCCCGTTGGGTCATAATTGTAATTATTTTTGAAATATTTTTTATTTAAAAATATATTAAAATAATATTTTTTATCTTTTAAAAACTACTATTAATATTAGCATATCAAAACAATCTAAAAATAGTAAAAATTATTAATTTAAAATAAAAAAATTATATTTTTTAATTATTTTTTTAAAAAAATAAACATGGTATG
>SRLM01000830.1:0-114307 GCA_015708895.1 Populus ilicifolia | reverse complement strand
GTAAAAAAAAAAAAACAAACTTGTAATATGCACTTGAGATTGTAGTTCAATAATCATAGTAGTGATTTTTTAAAAAAATATTTAGATTAGACTTTTTATGTATACGCCTGTCATCCTATAGTATTTTATTTACTATTAAATTTATAAGATATTTAATAAAATTAAAAATTAATTATAATACGCATAAGCTAATCTAAACACTCAAATTAAAAAAAATTACAATATTTTTTGACATTGCTAAAAATTCAATAAATATTAAATGTTTAACAGTATTATGGCAATAATTTTATAAGCTAAAATAGTTTTAAAATATTTTTTATTTATAAATATATTAAAATAATATTTTTATTTTAAACATTTAAAATAATTAAAAAAAATAAAAATAAAAAAACCTTCAAAAATACAGTTAAACCAAGTTATCAAGTAAGATCTAAGTTAATCATAATTTTGAAAAACATCCAACTATTTTATTTATTTATGTGGTAGGAACTGTTTGTTGTCTGAGTGTAGGAAATTGAGGATGAAATGACCCTTTCAAAAAATCCCCCGTTAAAATTTACTACTGTAGCATGAAAAACACTCCTTGTCAGATAGTTTTGTTCGGAAGGGGAACAGAAACCATGACTGAGGCCTCCTGAAGCAACAAGCATCTTTGCATTTGAACAAAGCTGTAGGACTCTCTTTGCAGTGGGTTACAGAAGGTAGATGCTAAAGGCATCAATCACCATCATCATCATCTGTCAGATGATCAAGTGGTCCAAAGTGGCGCACCCCTAACCGGACCATAGCCTCAGGCACCTCTGTGCTCTCTTTCGCGGTTAGGTAATTATGAAAGGACCCATCTTACATGACAGACGCTGTAAAGTGGCCTGTTTGTTGTTGAGAGGTTATAATTATATTATATTATATTATTATTATATATATAACATACACTAAAAAGTTTTACTGTGCAATTCATATTACAAAGTAAAATGTTGAGTTATTTCTTTTTGTTTTTTACATTTTTATGGTTTTTTAGCCTTTTTCTATATATTTTTTAATAAATTTTTTTATTTAATTTATTTTATTAATATTAATTTTTTTATTTAGTTATAAAACTTTTATAACACAAATTCATATTCTAAAAAGTTAACCTAATTTAACGAGTTAACCTGAAATTTTTTTAGCTTTTTTAAATTAATTATTTTCATTTAGTTTAGTTTGTTAATATTATATTTTTTATTTAATTATCAAACTTTAATGATACGTATCCCTGATTTAACGTGTTAACTAGTTTGAAGGGTTAATTTAGTTAATTCAGATTTTTTTCTTCTTTAATTTTTTTTCTTGTTGGTTTTTTTTATTTTTTTGTTTTTTTGTTTTTACTTAATCTATTTAATTATTATACTTTTATGACACGACTTTACATTCAAGACTTTTAGGTCTGATGTTGCAGTCATACTCATTTAAACTTGAATCATATAAATTTAATATTATTATTAATATTACAACTATTATTCTTGGGTTATGCATTATAGCTAAATTAAAGATTTTTAAGCATGACCTAACACTTTTAGATTTTATTATTTTTTAATATTTTTATATAAGAAAAAAATTAACATGTTGCGAGTGTCTTTGTTTTTTTTTTTCTTTTTTTCCTTTTTAAGCCTTTTACTGCGGACTGCACGGTGCAGTCCCCAGTGAAAATGCTGATGCTTTTAGTTTCTCTAATCTTTTTTCTTTATTTTTTAATTTAGTTTCTTAATATTAAATTTTTTATATTTAATTATTATACTTTCATGACATGACATGAATCTTAAATTTGACAGATTAACTCAGTTGATTCAAAAAAATTTTTTTCATGTAGTTTTTTTTCTTTTTTTTTTTAATTTATTTCATTAATATTAAATCTCTTTTCAATTTAATTATTATACTTTCATGACACGAATCATAAGTTTAACGAGTTAACTTGATTTGGCGGGTTAACCTAGTTGATTCATATTTTTTTCTTTTTTCTCATTAGTTTTGCTCTTTCAATTTTATCTTTTAATATTGTATGTATTTTACAGTGAAAAGGTCGATGCCTTTAGTTTTTTTTAAAAAAATTTTATACCTTTTACTGTGGACTTTACAATGCAATCCATGATAAAAAGGTTGATGTCTTTTTTATTTTATTTTTAATTATTTTTTTTATTTAGTTAGTTGATAATAATTTTTTTTATTTTTAGTTATCAAACTTTAATGATATAGATTTCATGTTTAATAGGTTAATCTAGTTAATTTAGATCCTTTTTTCTTTTTCTTTATTAGTTTTTTCTTCTTATAATTTTTCTTTCTTTTTATTTAACATTTTTTTATTTAATTTAGTTCATCAATTTTTTTATTTAATTATTAACCGATGCCTTTAATTTTTCTTTTTTCTTTTTTGATGTTTTTATACCTTTGACTGTGGACCAAATAGTGCAATTCACAATGAAAAAATTGATGCCTTTTTATTTTTTAATTATTTATTTAGTTAATATTTGATTTTTTTCTATTTAGTTATTAAACTTTCATAACACGGATCTCGGGTTTGATGGGTTAACCTGGTTTGATAGGTTAGCCCAGTTAATTATGTGTTAACCTGTTAATTTTTTTTTCTATTTAGTTATCAAACTTTCATCTTACAAATCAAAGATTTGACGGGTTAGTTTGGTTTGAAAGGTTAACCTAGTTAATTCAGATTCTTTTCTTTTTTTTTCATTAGTTTTCTTCTTCCTTTCAATATTTTTTCTTTTTAATTAGTTAACTTAATTATCATACTTTTATGACACGATTTTGCAGCCAGACCCACATCCAAAACTATTGAGTTTGGTATTGCAACCAAACCCACTTAAACTTGGATCATGCAAGTTTAATGTTATTATTAATATTATAAATACTACTCTTAAGTTAGGTATTGTAGCCGCACCTAAAACTTTTGGGTGTAGTTTTGCAAAAAAACCTAACACTTTTAGATTTTTTTTTTGTTTTTTGTATTTCTTAAGCAAAAAAAATTGACTAGCGGCATTGCACTGCTCATATAACTAGTACTTGTGCAATGACATCTGAACTTCTACCCTCGCTTTACCTTCCAATGTTTTTTTTTCTTTTTTTTTTGAAGTAAGGAGGTACCTGCATGGATGAAAGAATGCTTATCAATTGTGTTTTCTTATAAAAAATAATTACTTATAATTTTATTCTTGTGATAATTTTACTATGATATGATAAAAAAATGTTCTTTTAAAACAATAGAAATTGCTATTTTAAACAAGCAAAGAAATTAATGTTTATATAGACTATACAAGATAGTCTTAGCATGAAACCAAGATTGGATATGCTTGAATTCTTGAACCAAGATATATTTTTTGTAGAATTTTATCAATGGGTGTTTTTGTTAATTTATATTTAAATTATTTACATTTGTGCATGTAACTATTTGATATTAATGAAATTAATTTATAGAAAAGTATATTAAAGAATATGAACAAAATAAAAATTATATCTAATTTTTTTATAGAAGATAATAAAGTTAGATAGAAATTGCATTTTCTATGGTTGTGGCATGAGTTGTTGATTAATACTTAAAAATATATTTTTATCAAAGTTTTATATCATTATTTTGTACTTGAAGTATCAATAACTATTTAACTAAAGTATATTATATAATAATATATATAATAATATAAGATATCTTTAATTTATGGTAAATATTCATTTTAAATGCAGGCTTGTCACATAAACGAAAGAATTGATTGATGAGTTTAAGAACTAAAATTGAAAGGACAAAGAAATGGCTAAATTTAGAAAAGAGATGTTGGTGTAGTCCAAACCAGAACACTATTTGGTAATTAGGTCATAATTGGAGTTATAGATCTCGGATTTAGGTTTATTTTATATAGATGGAAGAGCAAGATATAGGCCCACAACTTTTATAAGAGCTCAAGATTTAAAAATGATACGAATCAGCCTAACACTAAGCGTAATCATGCCAACAACCTATTGGAGATGCCAATTGGGCCAATCACAAAAGCTAGGCCTAAGAATTTTAAAGGAGTATTGAATGGGCTTGTTCAGAACATATAAAACAAAATGGACCTAAAAGGGTTTGGGACATTTAAGGAGCATGAAGGACATCCTTTAATTCATTTAGTTCAAGTCCACGAAGAGCCCAATTCACGTGGAACAAGGGGTTGATATGTCCGGCTCAATACCAACCTTGTTAGACTTGTTTTTTTCCTAATACTACAAAGATAAAGAGTAAACAATTTATTCTCCTAATTAAATAAGGAAGTTGGCCATATCTTATTCCTAAAAAGGAGAGGACTATTTAATGTTTTTCCCTCTTAGAAAGAAAAGTAATTAAAGCAACAACAAAGGAGGAAATTTATTTTTTTATTTATCTAAGTTAAATAAGGAATTCCAAGCTAATCAAGGATATCAAAGGGGGCAGCAACATAAATTTTTCAAATCAGATTTTTCCAATTTTGTATAAGACTTCTTAAGGGTAACAAATCTAATTCTAGCTTATTTAGGATGGTATTTTTGGATTTTTAGTATTTTTAGAATTTTCTTCTTAGTTTTTGGGTTATTATTACTTATTTGGGTCAATTATAAGTGGGCTTCATATAAGTCCACCTAAGGGAGGTCCATTAGGGTTTCTTTAAGTCCAAATTCAATATAAATAAAGGCATAACCAAACATGTAGGGTTATGTAATTTTCAGATCAATAAACTTCTTTGCTATACTTATTGTGTGTTGGTGGGATCTTCTTTCTTAGGTTCTCTAAAGAACTGAAAACGACTTATCAAAGAACAACTATCTTCGCAGCGTCATCGTTATACTTTTCATTCACGAATTAATATTCATTGGGTAGGGGTTTCTATTTCCAATAGTGCCACTGCCTAGGTACAAGTTATCTCTGTGTCACACTCCTATCAAACTTGATTTACTTGGCTTTTCAGGAATTGGTGTTTTTGTGTGTGGCTTGTGTGACCATGTGATCACAAGGTTCACATTATTTGGTATCAAAGCTTGGCTCCATTAATAAGGTTATATCCTTCTGAATTTTTTGTTTCTTGTTAATTCTATAAAAATTCTTTAGTATCTAATTTCTTCTTCTCCTTGAATTTACGGCATATAAAAAGAAAAAAAATTGTTATTTCATTCTATTATTGTTTAAAACATATAAATAGCATCAAAAAAGAAAAAGAAAAAAGAAAAAAAATTGTTCAAAAAGATGTTTATTGGATTTTGCCGCAGAAAACTAAATAAAAGAAAATTAGATCAAATCAACTCAGAATTAGCTCAAATTTTATATTCTAATTACTAGGGTCCTAATCATATTATATATCAAATTTGTGGTCAATTGGATATCATTTGCTTTAGGTTTCAAATTTGGGTCTACTTAGGTATAACGTTTTTACGCCAATATATCAAAGTTTGTCATAAATTGCTCAAACCTTATATTCTATCTATTTGGGTTGATATTGCACTATATCTAAAATTTTAACTTAATTGGACATTATTTACTTTAGGTACCAGATTCGGACTTAACTTGTCTTGAGCGAGTCTGTCTTGTGTCAACGTTTGAAATTCACTTACTTTTTGTTAATTTCAATTCTTGTAGTTTATTTTCATCATATCCAACATATTTGGGTGTTGTTTAATGATTTTGTATATTTTTTTTCTGTTTTTATTTGAGTCTTCAGTTTCATTCGTATTTCGGATAGGCTCGCTTGTTACACGCAAGACTATCATTGCAGTTTTGTTTTGCTTGTTTTTTATTGCTTCTTGAGTCATATATATATATATATATATATATATGGATTGCATTGCCAAGTTGTTTTAAATTGGTGTTGGTTTCAGTTTCATAAGAATCGCAAGAAGGTGAGATGAGGGGTGTGAACGTGTGAGGTTATTAAGAGTGTTTGAGCGAAACACAAGTGATGTAAGAATAATTTTTTTTTACCACTAACCACTTTTTACAGGTGCTATCATGTTAGATCAAAACAATACACCACCCCATTCTGAGGGAGAACTTACATTTCAAATGTAAGCCATGACACAAATGATGGAAAGGATGAATTTTATGATGGGAAATGTGTGTGACAGACTTGATAGGGTAGAGAAATGTGGTAACAAGGCTGGTACAAGCACCCAAAACACAAAGCTTGGGGTTGAACTGAAAGCAAACAATAGCAATAGGGCCAACAGGCCAAGGTCGGCTGATTATGAGGATTTTGAGGATGCCGTTGATGACATTGGTGATGGTGGTTTTGATGATGAGACCATAGACTACCGGGAAGGTTTTCGACAGCCTAGAAATTCAAGGGATTATAGGAATAGAACTAGGGGCCAATTCGGCCAAAGGGAAAATTTCTGTAATGTTGGGGGACATGTTGTTTTACATGGTGATTTGGATACTATCAAACTAAAAATACTTTTTTTCAAGGTAAAAACAATCCCAAGGCATATTTGAAGTAGGAAAAAAAGGTAGATTGGATTTTTTATTGCCATAACTATTTAGAGATGAAGAAAGTGAAATTGGTAGTCATCAAATTCATGGATTATACATTGATTTGGTGGGATCAAAAAGTTATTAGTAGAAGACGAAGTAGAGAGAGGTTGGTAGCGTTCTGGGAGGAGATGAATGTGTTGATGAGAAGATGATTTGTGCCTAACCACTATTATAGAGATTTGTATATGAAATTATAGGGTTTGAATCAAGGTTCTAAGTTCATGGATGAGTATTTCAAGGAAATGGAGATTGCCATGATTTGGGCCAACATGATTGAGGATCGGGAAGCTACTATGACTAGGTTTCTAAATGGACTGAATAGGGACATTATGACTGTTGTAGAATTATAACATTGTGTGGAATTGAAAGACATGGTCTATATGGCCACGAAGATAGAGAGGCAAATAAAAAGAAGGGGTAGTACATGTTTTGAAATTAATTCGACTTCATCTTCCTCAACATGGAGGTTAAATTTGAAAAGAGAGGGGGCTGTCCAACCAAAGCCTTATGCAAAGGCTGAACCACCTAAGGCTAAAAAGGATACTTATACGGATGAGAAAGGTAAATCTAAATCTCAACCTACTCATGATAGAGATATTAAATGCTTTAAATGTTTAGGGAAGGGGCATATTGCATCTTAGTATCCAAAACAAAGAGTTATGCTTATAAGAGACAATGGGGATGTTGAATCTGAAAGTGAAGAGATGCCACTATTGGTGGATTGTAGCAATGAGGAGATTGTATATCCTGTTGAGGGGGTGGTTTTGGTTATAAACATGCACTGAACATGCAAATCAAAGAAGATGATGTAGATCAATAACGGAAAAATATATTTCACACTCAATGTCACATCCAAAACAAGGTATGTAGCATGATAATTGATGGAGATAGTTGTGCTAATGTTGCTAGTGATACACTTGTGAAGAAATTGAATATGAGTTGTATTAAGCATTATAGGCCTTATAAATTGCAATAGTTGAATGAATGTGGTGAAGTAAGGGTTACTATGTAGGTTTTGTTTGCGTTTGCTATTGGAAAGTATTTCGATGAGATTTTATATGATGCAGTCCCAATGCATGCTGGTCACTTATTTTTGGGGCGTTCATGACAGTTTGATCGGAAAGCGATTCATGATGCGTTTAGAAATAGGTTCAATATTGTAAAGGATGGTAGAACCATCACTCTTGTACTTCTTTCTCTGAAACAAGTATATGATGATCAAATAAAATTAAAAAAAGAAATGTGGGGATGGGAAGAGTGAAAATTCACGTGAGGACAATGGTGAGAGAAAACCATCAAATTCGGCTAAACTTAAATCATCAATTAAACCAGTTGAGAGTGGAGGTAAAAACCGAGGAGTGAAGAAAGTAAGTTTGTTTGATGATAATAGTATGGAAAAATTAAAAAAAATAACCTAATTTTTATGCAAAAGGATTTCAAATCAGATCTGTATTTTTCACTAATAAGCTAATGATCTTACTTGTGTATAAGAAGGCTTATTTTAACACTAACAATCTTGATTCTACCATTTCTAGTGTGGCTGTTTCTTTGATGGAGGAGTTTAATGATGTATTCCCTGAAGACGTCCCTAATGGATTACCACCATTAAGGGGGATTGAACATCAAATTGATCTTGTGCCCAAAGCTTCAATTCCTAATCATCCAGCCATTAGAAGCAACCTTGAGAAGACGAAAGAGCTTCAAAGGCAAGTAGATGAGTTGGTGATGAAGGGGTACATTCGCGAGAGAGAGTATGAGTCCTTGTGTTGTGCCAGTGCTACTTGTGCCTAAAAAGGATAGAACATGGAGGGATGTGTGTCAATTATCGTGTTGTCAATAACATAAGAATAAAGTATCAACATCTTATTTCTAGGCTTGATGACATGTTAGATGAGTTACATGGATCATATATTTTCTATAAGATTGACTTAAAAAGTGGGTACCATCAAATGAGGATGAAAGAGGGTGATAAGTGAAAAACTGCATTTAAGACTAAGCATGGTTTATATGAATGGTTAGTCATGTCGTTTGGACTTACAATGTGCCTAGCACGTTTATGCGTTTAATGAATCATGTATTACAGGCATTTATAGGTAAGTTTGTTGTTGTTTATTTTGATGACATTTTGATTTATAACAAGAACTTAAATGGGCATCTTGAATATTTTGTGTTTCTTGGCTATATCGTTACTGCACAAGGTATCGAGATGGACAAGGAGAAAGTTAAGGCCATCCAAGATTGGCCTACACCAAAAGCGATAAGTGAGGTAAGGAGTTTTTATAGACTTACTAGTTTTTATAGAAGGTTTGTGAAGGATTTTAATACTATTACTGCACTTTTAACTGAAATTATGAAAACGTCTGTTAGATTCAAATGGAATGATGCACAAGATAAGACTTTTAAATTGTTGAAAGATAAGCTTTGTGTGGCGCCTCTTTTAGCTTTGCCAGACTTTATAAGAACTTTTAAAGTAGAATGTGATGCGTCAGGTGTTGGTATAAGAGCCATGTTAATATAGGATAGGAGGCCCATTACATATTTCAACGAAAAACTCAAAGGGGCAGCCTTAAATTACCCTACATATGACAAGGAGCTCTATACCTTGGTAAGAACTTTAGAGAGTTGGCAACATTACCTGTGGCCTAAGGAGTTTGTGATACATTCTGATCATGAATCATTGAAGCACTTAAAAGGGTAAGGTAAATTGAGTAGGAGACATGCCAAATGGGTTGAATTTATTGAAACATTTTTATATGTGATCAAGTATAAGCAAGGGAAAGAAAACATTGTGGCTGATGCACTTTCACGCAAGTATGTTCTTTTATCTACTTTAGATGCTAGATTTCTAAGATTTGAACATATAAAAGAATTGTACAAGGATGATAGTGATTTTGCTAATGTATACAATGCTTATGAAACTTCAGCTTTTGGAAAGTTTTATAGACTTAATGAATATTTGTTTAAAGAGAGTCGTTTGTGTGTTCCATTAAGTTTTATGCATGAATTGCTTGTACGTGAAGCATATAAAGGCGGGTTGATAGGGCATTTTGGTGTTGATAAGACTTTGGATATGTTGCGTGAGCATTTTTATTGGCTTAAAACAAAAAAGATGTGCAATATATATGTGAAAAATGCATAACTTGTAGGAAAGCAAAGTGTAGGACTCAACCATATGGCTTGTATACCTCTTTACCTGTACCGAAAGAACCTTGGGTAGACATTTCAATGGACTTCATCTTGGGTTTACCTAGGTCAAAACGGGGTAGGGATTCCATCTTTGTAGTTGTTGATAGGTTTTCAAAGATGACACATTTCATTCCATATCATAAAACTGATGGTGCAACTAACATTATTGATTTGTTCTTTAAGGAGATAGTACGACTTCACGAGGTCCCTATGAGCATTATTTCTGATAGAGAAGTTAAGTTCCTTAGCTATTTTTTGAAGGTGTTATAGGGGAAAATGAGTACTAAACTATTGTTTTCAATTACTTGTCTCCCCCAAACAGATAGACAAACCGAAATAGTTAATAAGACCTTAACACAACTTTTACGCGCTGTCATTCAAAAGAACTTAAAGAATTGAGAAGCTTGTTTGCCATATATAGAGTTTGTATATAATCGTAGTGTGCACTCTATAACTAAATTTTCACCAATTGAACTTGTGTATGGATTTAACCGTTTAACTCCAATGGATTTGATTCCTTTGCCTATTGATGAAAAGGCTAGTTTGAATGGTAATCATAAAGCATAGGTGGTGAAAAATCTTCATGAAAGTGTGCAGCAACAGATTGAAAAGAGGAATCGCGTGTATGCGACCAAAGCCAATAAGGAGTGCAAACATGTTGTCTTTCAGCCTAACAATTGGGTTTGCGTGTATATGTGCAAGGAGAGATTTCCAGCCTATAGGAAGTCAAAGCTACAACCACAAGGAGATGAGCCATTTCAGATCCTTGAAAGGATCAATGACAACACTTATAAAATTGATTTGCCATGTGAGTATGATATTAGTGTTACCTTTAATATTTCTGATCTTACTCTGTTTGATGTAGGTGATGATTCGAGGTCGAATCCTTTTGAAGAGAGAGGAGATGATGCGGATTAGTTTAATACTAAGCGTAATCATGCCAACAACTCATTGGAGGTGCCAATTGGGCCAATCACAAGAGGTAGGGCTAAGAAGCTTAAATAAATATTGAATGGGCTTGTTCATAACATATGGAACAAAATGGACCTAGAAGGGCTTGGGACATTTAAGAAGCATGAAGAACAGTCTTTAATTCATTTAGTTCAGGTACAAGAAGAGCCCAATTCATGTAAAACAAGGGGTTGATGTGTCCGACCCAATACCAGCCTTGTTAGGTTATTTGTTTTTCTAATACTAGAAGGATAAAGAGTCAGCAATTTATTCTCCTAATTAAGTAGGGAAGTTGGCCATATCTTATTCCTAAATAGGGAAGGACTATTTAATATTTTTCCCTACTTAGGAAGGAAATCAATTAAATCAGCAACAAAGAAGGAAATTTGTGTTTTTATTTGTCTAAGTTAAACAAGGAATTCCAAGCTAATTAAGGACATCAAAGGGAGTAGCAACACAAATTTTTCAAATTAGATTTTTTCAATTTTGTTTAGGACTTCTTAAGGGTGACAAATTTAATTCTAATTTATTTAGGATGGTAATTTTGGATTTTTAGTATTTTTAGTATTTTCTTTTTATTTTTTAGGTTATTATTACTTATTTGGATCAATTGTAAGTGAGCTTCATATAAGTCCACCTAAGGGAGGTCTATTAGGGTTTCTTTAAGTCCAAATTCAATATAAATAAAGGCATAACTAAACATGTAAGGTTACATAATTTTCAGATCAATAAACTTCTTTGCTACACTTATTATGTGTTGGTGGGATAATTTCCCTTCCTTAGTTCTCTAAAGAACTGAAAACAACTTATCAAAGAACAACTATTTTCATGGCATCATCCTTATGCTTTTTGTTCACAAATCAATATTCGTTGGGTAGGGGTTTCCATTTCCAATAGTGCTGGTGCCTAGGTACAAGTTATCTTCGTGTCACACTCCTATTAAACCTGATTTACTTGGCTTTTCGAGAATTGATGTTTATATGTGTGAGTTGCGTGACCATGTGATCACAAGGTTCACATAAAAAAAGTTCATTTTTAAGTCCAAATTATAACAACAATGAAGAATTTCAAATATGTCCTGCAGCTCTAACATTGTTTAGTGTTTAGCTTATATTTGGAGTTCTAAAAGTCCAAATGACCTCTATTTTTTTCTGGAAAGTTGAGATAATTTCCTACAACTTTAATATTTTTAAGTGATTCCAATTTTGATGTTATCAATAATTTTTTGGGCGGACAAGAGAAGATAAGGATTGTCCCCAAGTGAAGAGTTAGCCACCGACTCATCAATTAATCATCAAATCAATAGTTCCCAATTTTAGCTGATAAAATGAGGCATTTTCCATGCATGTAGGCATCTTGGTTTCCAGATTAAGATCATGTCTTGTTTTCTCTCTTTATATTGCTTATGTTTTGCTTTTATTAATATTAAGTTATGCGCGTATGGAAAAACTTTTGTGAATGAAATTATGTGTTAGTGGCTTTTGATGTTGTATATGACATTAATATGAGAACTTGGAAAATTAAAAGGAAAAGTTTGGAAAATGGAATCATCACTTAATTCTTTAAGAAAATTAAGAATTTTCAAATATATAGTAGTTTTAAAGATATGAATAAAGGGTTGATTATGTTTAAGTGAAGATAAAAATCATCATTACCATATCCTTTTAAAGAAAAGGTTGTCTTTGTTATGTGTTTTCTCATAAATTTATTTTTACACGTGCCATTAACTGTCCAAATTATTCTTTAAGTTTATTCACAAGTCATTTATGATTGATAAATGTTTATTAAGTTAACAATGGACATTGAATCAAAAGTCCTACAACTTAATAATTTTTTTAGTTTATTTATTTGTAAATATTTTCTTTTTTACAATTTTTTTTAAATAATATGCTCTTTTCATATAATCAATAATGGAGTTAGGCTTAAGGCTGTGATACTACGCTTTAGCTTATCCATCAAAAGTTATAGGGGAAATATTGGACATAACATCACTTTTTTGTGTTACAAACTCTATGGTGCTTTTAATATTTTGTATTTTCTCTTTAAGATCTGTAAAAATATCATGGGTTTTCATGTTAACATTTGTGAAGACACGGTCTTTGAAAAGATGGGTATGTAACACTTGATGATACAATGAAGACTCTTTTACGTGGTGGAAATGATATTCATTCTTATTCTTAAAAGGTGTTGTCTCATTTCTAAGTCTTTTCCTATAAGGAACATGAGAGTGAGGCTCATAAAAAAACTGATGGTGACAACCATATTTATTGCTAGATTCTGTTGAGTAGTGTTTTATATAACAAGAACTACTCATTCATATAATTGGAGTGTTATGCCTAATTAGCATGTTATTTTGTTCTATTCATTTATGAAACTGAAGATGTCTCTATGCATTAAGTGCATATAGTGGAATTATGTGTTGTATTTCTTGTTAATAGAATGAAAAGGTGCAAAACTACTCTTATAGAGTAGAACAACATTGTTTAGCACTTTTATTTGATAAGAGTTGATGGAGACCTAAGAGAGTTTATGTAGTTCGGAGATCAATTATTCTCCTTTGACCTTGAGTATCGTTAGTCATGGAAAGAACTTTTGATAAGAATTGAAAAGAAATGAACTAGTTTTTATTTAGGTTTTCACAAGCAAAACCATTGATATAGTTTTGAAAATACTCTAGACAGAAATTGAATTTTTCATTGTTGTGTTCTAATCTATTAACGTGACCAAGTTAGACCATGAATCCATATTTTTCCTATAAAATAAGTTTTATATTGAAGTAAAAGACTTTCTAGTGCTAAAGTTAGCAAATGTGAGAGAATTGTGGTGTGTGTGTAAAGAAATATATGAAAACAAATGTATAAAGAGAAAAAAGTTGATAGCTTATAACTTGTCTAAAATGAGATGACCTTGTATGATTGATTGTTATGGCGAGAATGGCATGCTATTGTATGAATGGCTTTATGGTTGGCTTTGTACAGCCATGATGGGATTGTATGTTGTTAGACCTGTTTTTTAATAGTTAAATGGAGCCGTGTTTGGTTGTGAATGCCTTGGCTTACCTAGTGATTTAATGTGTTTATAGATGTAATTAGGGATAACAGTTTTACCTGAAATTGATGGATATCAACCTTATTTTATCTAAATTAGTCGAATTTTTTTTACTCAATTAAGTTTAGAGGAAAAAGATAAAGTTTCTAGTTGGACATGGATACTACCTTACCTTACTTCGAACTAGACCTGAAATACATTAATAACCTTAAAATTTGAAAAAATTATAATTTATACTACACACACATAGACACACAACACCTACACAAGGCTCCTCTTCTAATTGTAGCTTCCTTTCCTCACTTTTTTCAAAGAATATAAATGAAATATATGCAACTTTTCTCCATCCTTTCTCGACAGAACCTCTTATTTGATTATCAACTTTAAAGTTCTTCAATAAGCTTAATCAAGGAGCAAAGATTATGCTAAAACATGTCTTGACAAAGACCAACAAAGAGAAGGGAAATAACTTCTTGAAATGAACCAACAGGGTTCAAGTTAGATTTGAATAGTAACTTTGTGGTTTAGGATAAATAATACAAAACCTAATTTATAACCGTTATCCTTATATTTAGATCTTAACCTTTATTTATAGAAAAAGATATATTATTAGTGAAGAAATTGATGTGCTAATATTAGCTAGTTATGACAGATTCATTAATTATTGTGTCATACCATGATTATTGTGACTTGCATGCCAATGATGGAAATATTGATGATGAACAATTTTATTAGTGTAGAAAATAATGTATAGTCTATATAAAAAAAGTTGTATATATATATATAAATTATATAGATTAAAAGTTTGTGTGTGTAACTATGAAAAACCTATAAAATACATAAAAAAAAAATATATCAAGATAAAATTAGATAAATTAGGATTGGTAGCGGTGTTGGGCTTGAATTTCCAAACTGCTATAATTTTTATTTTTTGGATATTATAAAAAAATATAATTGAAAATTTGTCTAATATATGAGGATGTTTTAATAGGTTTCATCGTGATGGTATAACAGAGTAGTAGCCATCTAAAATTATGCTAAATTCAACTTTGCACGATTATCCAGTGAAATAAAATATAAATTTGACTTGCATTGAATTAATTAATCAATTGTTGTTCAAATCTTTTGAATCCACACCGTAAGTATTAAATATCAAAAGGTTGAAAAGTTACTCAAATACAAAAAAAGAAGAAGAGAAAAGTAAAATCTTTTCCATAACATCTAGCAACTATATTGTTTTTTAAAAATATTTTTTATTTTAAAATAATATTTTTTCATATTTATCTTTAGTTTTTTTTCATATTAAAATATCAAAACTATCAGAAAACACTGAAAAAATTTAATATTTTTTTCAATCATAATATACTTTTAAAATGCACTTAATTGTAATTCTAAATACAAAAATAAACTTTAATTAAAAATGTAAAATCCTGGATAATATTAGTTATACTAATAAAAGTAAGGATTACAAAAAATGAGGGAAAAAGATAAATTAAATTATAAAAATGATGATATATTCGAGAATTTGAATTAAAATATTTTGTTCAAGTGTTAATATAAATAAATAAATAAACACAAAAATATAAATAAAATTTGTATAAAAGTGAATTTTATGAAACTGAAACTACTAACAAGTAACTTAGTAAAATTTAATATAACCTGAGCAAGATTTGGTATAAATAGGCGTCATAATTCATGAAATTTTACCCAAAAATCATAAAAGTTTTTGTTAAGGGACATATAAAGCATTTTTAAAAAAGTTAAAGAAATAACATGTGTGCTAAAGTTTTGGGGCCGAAACATTTAGGGATATAAAAGGTATTTTAAAAAAAAGTTAATTATATATATAAGTGCAAGTGAGTGTGTGCTTGAAGGAGAACAAAAAAACAAAACTTACCTTATCAAAGAAAAAAGAAAGGAAAAACAAATTTAAGCAAGGAAATTCTCAATTCAAAAGCGCTAAAGCTTTGGCTATTGCTTGGTAAGGTATTCTTAGACTTTTAAATAAAATTCTTAAAGAATTAATGTTTTAAATTGATTGAAATTTATGAAATGAGAAATTAGGGTTTATGATAAATTTTGAGAAAAATTACAATTGATTATGAAATTGCATTAAGATGATTAAAGTAAGTAGAGAAAGTAAGAAATTATGGTAATCAAAACAAAATTTTAGGTGTTCTTGAAGGGATTTTTTTGAGAAAAAAATAAGAAGAAGAATAAAATTTAAGAATTTGAAAAAGATGATGAGATTGCATAGGAAAAAGATGATATTAATGTTTGATAATGAATAAATCATGAATTTTTTTTATGTTTTCCTTTAATTTAAATTTTGGTAAAAATAAAGAAAAATAAATACATTTAAAGAATATATATTATAAATGAATTGTGTTATAATGTAGAAATTGAAAGAATAGGAAGGAAATTTACAAAAGGAAGAAGAGAATTTTCATGTTTCTCTCTAAATTTTATTTTGGGCAAATGAATGGATAATTGGAAGAATTTTTATTTATTGAGTGTTAATATAGAAAGTTGGATAATTATGTGATTTACTTGTCAATTGAAGAGAGGCTGTCAGACAAACACCACAACGAAGAACTTCGGCGGGAGCTTAGTCGTTAGGTAATTACACCATGCCCTAATTTAATGTTGGTCAATATGTGTTTTTTATTTGATTAATTATGGTTGATATATTAGAAATTATTATGTTGTTTACTTGAGAAAATAAGATATACTATGTGATGAATTAATTCCTGAATTAATGGGATTAATACCCTAGTGAATGGGTATGGTAAGGAATTAATTCCTTGGTTAATGGGATTAGAACCCTGATGATTGGGAAATCATTGAATTAATTATTGAATTAATGAGTTTAATGTCCTAGTAAATATGCGTGATAAGAAATTAAGTCCCTTGTTAATGAGATTAGTACCTTAGTAAATGGGTATATTATTGAATTAATTCCTGATTTAATGGAATTAGTGCCCTGGCAAATGGACGAGATGAAAAATTAATTCCTGATTTAATGGAATTAGTGCCCTGGCAAATGGACGAGATGAAAAATTAATTCCCTGGTTAATGGAATTTGTACCCTAATGAATGGGTGAAACATTAAACTAATTTTTAAATTGATAACAATAATGCTAGTTGAATGAACTAGTAGAAAAATTAATTTTAATGTCATGTTAATTGGATGATAGGAATGATTATATTTTGTTGATAATAATAATAATAAAAAAAAACAAAATCATAGATTATTCTAAAATTTAATTGATATGTAATAAATGAGCAAATTAATTTAATGATCTTTTAACTAAATTTACAAAAAAAAAAGGAGGAAAGAAAGAAAGTAGGAAGAAATTTTTATGGAGATCTTTTTTTATTTGTCTAATTAAATTATTGTATTAAATCTATTTTTTGGTACATCCCTCTGTTAGACTAAACAATAGATTAGTTTCCTTATATTTTGTTAGATATCATGTTGTAAGGAATAAATTTATTATTTTGTTATGTAATATAATGCATCTACAGTTTATCAAAAGCTCTTTTGTGTAGTATAATTTTAATTATGAACTTATTTTGATTATAATTTCTTCAATGGTCCTTATTTATAAATCTTTGAATTGCGTAATGTACTTCATTTTTTCATCCATGTAAATGTGGAATATTGAATTGTTTAGACATGTGAGAATTTAATTATTAAAAAGTTGTGATGTAATGAGAGGAAGATGTTTTGGATGATAGGATGAGTAAGAGATTTGTTCGTTAGGGATTGTGAAAGAAGAGTCAATAACTTGATACTTAAAAATATTAAGGAAACTCTACTAAATTTTTTATTGATTATAGAAAAAAATCACTAACCTTAATTAAATTATTATGTCCTCACTGTTTATTTTAAATACATATGTTGTGGTTGTTAGCAAAAAGGTGTTTAATAAAATGTTATTGTGGCATTAAATGTTGTTTTTTCATATGTTAATAAGTACATAATTTTTAAATCTATCACTTTTTAAATTCATTATTCTTATACATACAATCAAATATTCTATAATATTTTTTTTGTGTGTTTTCCAACAAACTATTCTTTTATGCGTGCTAAAACTATTCTTTTATGCGTGCTAAAGTCATTACATGAAAATTTGTGCTTTAAATTATTATATAATTTTATGAAAAAATTATTATTATTAAGAAATATAATTATTCATAATATAATGAAATAATGTTTTTTTGTCTAGTATTATAGCTTTTAGATAAAAAAAAACAATACATAAGGTTGTAATCTATTTTTTGATCCCTACACAAAAAAAATAAAAAAATATATGTTTGAAAAAACCTAAAAAAATAACAATGAAAAGAGTATACCACAATATTCAGAAAATGATCAAAAATTGATTTAGGATGTTTAAAAATTCAAAAATTAAAATTTGACAGTATTTTATTGACTAATAAGAGCCTCGTTGATAAAAAAATTCAATTTAAGGAAGAAAAGTCCAAAACCAGATATTTATGGACTCAATTAAATTTTATTAAAGGTTTACTTGAATTTAAGGAGGATTTTATTGCAAAAAAATTTGATTTTAAAGTTAATTTCTTATGATGGTTTTATATTCGTAAAGTTAATCACAGATTTGCGTGCGTTATGGGGGTTGAATTTTGTATATTCTGCTTTAATTTAAAGAAATTAAAGTTTTAGGGTCAAGTTATAATTTATTAGAGTTAATTTGGTTAAATCATGAGTTTAATTGCATAAATATTAAAGTTTGATGGCTAATTAAGGACTTAATTGAAGAAATTCAAAACCAATGATCAAAATAAAAAAAGTGCGTAAATAGAAGGGTTGCAATTAAACTAAATCAAGGGTCAAATTAAAAAAATTAGAAGTTTATTGCTCAATTGAGAGTCAAATTGTATAAATTCAAGACCAAAGACCAATGTGGAAAAAACAACTAACTTTAAGGCCGATAATTGAATTTGACAGGGATGCAATGAAATTGATTTTTACAATCAAAATTGCAATTGAAGACTCGATTGAACAAATTACAAATTGAGGACCACTGTGAACTCCAACAAGTTTTTGTTGCCTTTTCTTTTTAAATGAAACGATATGTTTTGTCCAAAACGGTGCTTTTCATACATTGTTCATGAAAAAAAGGATCGAAACAATGCCATTTTGAATATCATCGTGGGTCTTCTTCTTCCCCTAGATGCATGAAGTAGGGGAAGAAGAAGATTTTTTCTTCTCCTATTTCTCACCTACTTCCCTTCCTCCAATTACTTAAAAAGACACTAATCAAGGACCCCTCTACCAACATAGGTTTCCACGTGTTAGAGTTAGAAGATAAAAGGTGTCGCCACGGTGGTAAAGGGGTGGCTAAATAGTGACTGCCCTATCCACCCTACACCTCTGCACCATTAACTAGGCAGGTGTGAGGTCTCTTTTTCTCCCCTATAAATACAAGAGAGAAAAAAGATAACGGAGGATTAAAAAAGATGAAAAAAGAGAGGGAGAAAAAGAAAAGAAGAGGAAAATCGAGAGAGAGAGAGAGGACAAAGTAGAGAAGAGAGAAGAGGGTAAAGAAAAGAAAATAGCGGGGAAGATCGAAAAAAAGAGAGGAAGAAGAAGTAGATAAGAGAAAAAAATAGAGGGGAGAGAAAAGAAAAGGAAAAATAGAGCAGTATTGTTGACCACCATGCGCTTAGCAACCACTAGCAGCGTCGTTGCCACAGTTGCTAGAAGTACCGTGAGCCACCACAAGTAAGCCTCCTTCCCTTTCCCTTTTCTTTTTCGCGTCTTGCCATTGTTCATGGTGCATGTGAACAGTGGAGAGACCTACTGTTTAAATGGACCGGCAGACCTGATCCAATTCAAAACAAAAATTCTTTTAAAAATTATAATTTTTTCATGTATTTTTTTCTATTTTTTTAGCTTAATATCGATCTGTATTTTACATTGTAAAAATACAAATCCAATATAAAAATACCTGGTTTTTGTTAAAAATTCAAAAAATACAAAAAATAAAAAAAAGTTAAAAATATTTTTGTCCATACAATCAAGTGTTTCTAAGCTAAAAAATCATATTGTTTTTTTCATACATCAGAAAAAGAAATTTTGACATGCATTTTGGTTTTAATAACTAGTTTATTAAAGTGAAGAGAACAATGACCAAAATTTTATAAATAACAAAATTTTTATTTTTTTATATTTTAGAATCTGGGGTACGATATTACACATAATACATATTCCAAATATTAAATTATTTTTTTAGATGCTAGAATAATTAGGTTTTATCCCATTAAAATAAGAACCTTCTTAATTAGAGGGGTTTTTCTTAAATCCTAGACATATAGGATCAATAATTAGAAGCCATAACCAAACCTTAGATTTTGATAAGATAACAAAATAATATGACTTATTTTAGGTAAAGTATAGTTAGGATGTCAATATATTTTTTAAGTAATTAGTCTTAATATCTAATCTTTGAGACTAATTAGAATTTTTTAGTGTTCAAAATAGTTCATTTTATATTTTACTAATCAAAGATAAAAATTACTTATTTCTTTATATTTGCTAAATAAGATTATTTATATTTTCTTAGAGGTGAACAATTATTATGATGCTGTACATGTACACATAGATTGATGTATATATCTTTACTTGAAACTATATATATCTAACTTAAGAAATATTTAAAAAATATATAAAAAGTATTTAAACATATGTTAAACATAGCATGCATGAAAAATTGCATGGCAATCATAAATGAGATATTTTCTGCATTTTATTTCGCCTCGTAAAACGAAGTTATAAACATAAATCTTTACATTATTTGTCTTATTATACACAAATAAGTTGTTATCTATCATTTTCTAATAATAATAATAAAAAGAGAAAGGAAAAGAAGTCATTAAGATTTTAGTGTAAGTGAGCTTTATTACTAGGTGGGGCTCACGGAAGCTGGACTAAAAATTGCCAAAATCAATTTTTTTCTATTTAAAAAAAATTCATGACTTGTATTTTTATTTTATTTTTTAATTAAAAATATGAAAAATAGTAATTTTTTTTGGTTTTGGTTTTTATTTTATGAAAATAAAAATATAGAACGGAAATTGCTATTAATTATAACACCTAATAAAATGAGATGGTATTTTTGTTTTTAATGGAATGAGATAGTATTTTTCTTTCCTATCATCCAATTTGATCATCAGCATTCTGACGTGGCGAAAATCAAGTGTACTGAAATTGCACACAACCGCACAACAAGTAACATGAGGAACAGAAGTCCCAAAACCCTTACACGCTAGTTTAAAAATCCCCATTTTTTCCTCTCCAATCTTCCCTCCACTTCGTTTTGGAGCCGCCACCACCACCACCACTCACCAGCAAAGAAAAAAACTTGCTCTCAATGGCGACCGATCCAACTCAGTTGCACCAACTCAGTCTCCTTCTCGGACCTGATCCCACTCACTTCGAAACGCTAGTAACTCACCTCATGTCCTCTTCTAACGACCAACGATCCACAGCGGAGTTCCTCTTCAATCTATGCAAACAAAATCACCCCGACTCTCTCCTGCTCCGGCTCACTCAACTCCTCTCCTCCTCTTCCCTCCCCGATATCCGCGCCATGTCCGCCGTCCTCCTCCGGAAACACCTCACCTCTGCCACCGAAGACTCCTTCCTCTACCCCCAACTTACTGAGTCAACTCGGTCCACCATAAAAAACTCTCTCCTCTCCGCTCTCCAACACGAAACTACAAAATCCATCACAAGAAAGATAAACGACACAATCTCCGAACTCGCCGCCTCGGTTCTTCCCGATGGAGGCTGGCAGGAGTTGTTGCCGTTCATGTTTCAGTGTGTTACCGCTCAAAACAATCACAATCTCCAAGAATCAGCGCTTTTAATCTTCGCTCGATTGGCTCAATACATCGGCGAAGCCCTAATTCCACACTTAGCTACACTTCACGGAGTGTTTTTAAATTGTTTAAATAATTCAACGAGCGGTGAAGTTAGAATCGCGGCTTTGAACGCGACAATCAATTTTATTCAGTGTTCAACAAACAATTCTGATCGTGAGAAGTTTCAAGATTTGTTGCCGTTGATGATGAGGACTTTGACCGAGGCGTTGAATGGAAATCAAGAGGCAACAGCACAAGAGGCGCTCGAATTGTTGATTGAATTGGCGGGAGGGGAACCACGGTTTTTGAAAAAGCAAATAATGGAGGTTGTAGGGTCCATGTTGCAAATTGCAGAGGCGGGGAGCTTGGAGGAGGGGACCAGGCATTTAGCTATTGAATTTGTGATTACTTTGTCGGAAGCAAGAGATCGAGCTCCGGGGATGATGAGGAAGTTGCCGCAATTTGTGCATAGGTTGTTTATGGTTTTGATGGGGCTGTTGTTGGATATTGATGATGACCCACAATGGCATGGTGCGGAGACTGATGATGAAGATTCGGGAGAGACCAGTAATTATGGGTTTGGGCAAGAGTGTTTGGATAGGTTGGCTATTGCCCTTGGTGGCAATACAGTCTTTCCTGTTGCTTCAGAGGTTTTCCCAGCATTTTTCACTGCTCCGGAGTGGCAGAAGCCTCATTCTGTGCTTATTGCTCTAGCACAAATTGCTGAGGGTTGCTCGAAGGTATAAATGCTATGCATTGTGGTAATGTGAATAGTCAATGAACGGTGTTTCTATTTCTTAAAATTTTTCATTAGTACAAATTCATTTACAGACTGCTAAAGGTTAAGCCACAATTAGAATGGCTGCCCCTTGACCTTGCTTAGATAGGCACAATTTCTTTTATTTTAGCTGCTTTCTTTCTGTGTAACCTTGATATTTTGAATATGCTTGAGAAATCTATAGGCTTTCCAAATAACCCTGTTCTTTTTTCCCTTTCAACTTTCAAGTGTGTTCTTATAAAATGGTCACTGTTGATGCAGGTGATGATAAAGAACCTGGACCAGGTAGTCTCTATGGTTTTGAAATCATTCCAACATCCCCACCCCCGTGTGAGATGGGCTGCTATAAATGCAATTGGACAATTGTCAACAGACTTGGGCCCAGATTTGCAAATGAAGTATCACCAGCTAGTGCTGCCTGCTTTGGCTGGAGCCATGGATGATGTTCAAAATCCTCGAGTCCAGGTCTGAACACCTGTTACATATCGTGACCTTGATAATTGTTGCCAATTTACTATTCTTTGTAAAATTTTACACTAGGTAGTGTTATCCCCATCCCAACAATATGCATTTAGTTTTCTGTCTGCAGTTTGAGTTGCTAATTTGTAATGAATATGGACCTAGTGATCGATGCATTTATATGTAACAAGGACATTGATCAATGTCTAATGGCACATGCATAGCATTATTTTTAAAATTTTGATACTGTAATTGTGCACTCAGATTCTCAGAAGTGTGTGTTATTGTCATTTTTTTGGCAGGCCCATGCCGCTTCTGCAGTGCTTAATTTCACTGAGAATTGCATGCCAGATATCCTTACACCATACTTGGATGGAATTGTTAGCAAACTGCTCATACTCCTTCAGGTATATATGACCATTTCCCTCATTAACTTAACACCTGAACTTGTACAATTGTATGTCTTATCATCTAATGACAAAGGACAAATTGGATATATTGAATGGTGTCTATTAGAGAGTAATATAAAACTGTTTTATTGCCTCATCCAACAACTTAAGCTTTTGAGTTGAGATAGTTTTTTAACATGCTATGAGAGCCTTGTTGACATCACAAGTGTGAATCTCATCACCTTTATTATTTCTAATTAAAATTTTAATTTTAGTACAAAGTAGTGTAGATTTATGTAAATTTCAAGTCTGAAGAGCTTGCAACTGAGGTGGTGTTAGACAAAGCCTTAATCAACAACTTAAGTTTTTGGGTTGAAATGGTTTGTTTGACATTGTCCAAGTTTTGAAAGCACTTTCTTAGGCTTCCTCATGATACTTGGTCAACTCATTCAGTTAAAATTGCCTTTAAGTCTGTTTTTAATCTCAAACTTGCTATATTATGATTGGTACTTTGATGCCGAGAGCTTATTAATTTTAAGCTGTTATTTTGTCTTGTTTGTATTTTAAGATAGAAATACAAAGTCCTTTTGCATTTTCTTGCTGGATTTATTTTCATCATCGGCAGAATGGATTTGCCTTAATTTTTTTTTCAATAATATTTTTGTGCTAATTTTGTATGTGCCATGTTGTTTGATATGCAATCCAGAATGGAAAGCAGATGGTTAAAGAAGGAGCCCTGACAGCTTTAGCGTCTGTCGCTGATTCATCACAGGTACCTCTTCTTTAATTTTGGTGTGTTGGGGTGAGGTGGGGTTAAAAAGACAGGTATTTGATGTATCCAATAACTTCAGCTCTATTTTTATATGATTCTAAGTTGACATGGTTAGAACAGTTGGTTTGGGCTGTGTCTGAGGGATTGATTTACTTTTTTTTCTCCTGTTATGTAGATGCATATGGTTCATTAGTCCATTGCAAAAAAATAGAGCTTGTTTTGTTTTGACATGATATATATTCTAACAGGAGCACTTCCAGAAATACTATGATGCTGTGATGCCTTACATAAAAGCTATATTGATCAATGCAAATGACAAGTCTAATCGCATGCTCCGTGCAAAATCTATGGAGTGTATTAGTCTGGTTGGGATGGCTGTGGGAAAGGATAAATTTAGAGACGATGCTAAGCAGGTAAACTATAACAGATGATGTGTTCTATACATAACTTCTTATTGTGGTGGCCAATGTTGTTTAGCATTTTCTTGATTGAAATGTAGAGTTAGAATACTTATATTAGTTGTGCAGGCCTGTTTGAGAGTGATTGTGGTTGCTTTTTAAAATGCTTTTCATGCTGAAATGCATCAAAATGATTTTTTTTAAAAAAAATTATTTTTGAGATCAGTGCATTAAAACTATTCAAAACATATGAAAAAAAAAATTTTAGAAAAAAAATTAAATTTTTTGGGAACATGGTTTGCACCGCGTTCCCAAACGTTCTAATTTGTTCCTCACTTTTTTTCATTACCTTTTTTAAGCCAGTTTTCTTTTTTACTGAACATCACTGGATGTGCTTATGTGTTCTTCCTTGCTTCTAGTGCTTATGGATTTATATCTATTTTTTTCTGCTGATACTTCAGATTGTCATTGCCATGACATTTTTTCAAGTTTCATAGAACAACAATGGTCTGAGTGTTTATTGTTTCTGAAAGGTTATGGATGTCCTGATGTCTCTGCAAGGATCTCAAATGGAGGCAGATGACCATACAACAAGCTACATGTTACAAGTATGTTTTAACTATTAGGAACTAACTCAGAACCTCAGACAATGCTGAATGTATATGACTGTGATATATCTTGCTATCTGATTATTGTAAATCAAGGGGCAACTGATTATATATTTTTCAGGCCTGGGCCAGACTTTGCAAGTGCCTTGGACAGGATTTTCTTCCTTACATGAGTGTTGTCATGCCTTCTTTGCTTCATTCTGCCCAGCTTAAGCCTGATGTTACCATTACATCTGCAGATTCAGATGCTGATATTGATGATGTTGACGATGGCAGGTTTGCCTTTTGTTTCTGATGATCTTAAATAACAAAATTGGGGTTTTTAAGTAATTTCCTCTTATACCATGCTTCAAAAAAAAAAAAGAAGCTTTCTAAGTCCCACAATGAGTGACTGGCTTCCCTTTTTGCCTGTCTTAGTCTATTGTCAAAATTTAAAAGATTTTAGTGTTTTACTAAAAGGAAAAGCACTCATTAATTTGTCCATTAGATAAAGTGGAATATGAAAGAAGTAAATGTAAACATGGCTATGTGTCACTGTTGTAGGTGCTTTTTCTTAGATCCTGTTTAATCAAGCAGGACACTGTGACAGGGAGCAAGTTTTTCATCTTACTCTTTCAACCATTACCTTTAATTCTTTAAGGAAGTGGACTCAATGGAAAGAGAATATTGCTATTGTTTGTCACCTGTGTCCTTGGTGCTTGAAAAACAGAGGCTCCATTGCTTCTAATCATATACTTGCTCCGTTGCTGTACTTCACAACCAAACATGATAGTTTCCCACATGTGAAAATATTCTTGGTAACTCCATCTATTTTCCCCACACCTAGGTCCGCTTCAGTAGTTAAAACATTTATCATAGTTATTTAAGAGAAACCCTTGAAAAGAAAATATATATTATATTTGCATTGTCTGCTTGGATTTTTTTCCCTCATCAAACCTCCTTTTTAACTCCATGTTTTTCTCTAAGAGTCTTCACTAAGCCAAGTTATATAGGAGAAACCACTATCAATAATAAAAGTTATTATGTATATTGCCTAGAATAGTTTGTGGTTTTTGTGATGTTCCACAGCTTGCTAGTACTCTGGAAAAAAAAAGTGGGGGGGGGGGCGTAAGAATTTAGAAAATTTGCTTTGATTCATAAGTGGCAATGTGATTGAAGTTTCTTACTGAGGTTGTTTTCCTATTGCAGCATTGAAACAATCACTCTTGGGGATAAAAGAATAGGGATCAGAACAAGTGTCCTGGAGGAAAAGGCTACAGCTTGTAACATGCTTTGCTGCTATGCTGATGAGTTGAAGGAAGGATTTTTCCCATGGATTGATCAGGTTAGTATTGTTTCAGACTTGTGGTGGTATCTCATTTTATGCTTTTGTCAGTTTGCTACTAGCTAACCATGCATGAATAATGCAGGTTGCAACTACATTGGTTCCACTTCTTAAATTTCACTTCCATGAAGAAGTGAGGAAAGCAGCTGTGTCAGGTGATTGGCAGGCTTTTCTACCTTTGTAATAATCCAAAACATATAGATTGTATCCATTTTTGGGAGCATTTTGAAAACTATATATATTTTTTTGTTTTATCTTGTTCATAGCTATGCCGGAGCTGTTAGGTTCTGCCAAATTAGCTGTAGAGAAGGATCAATCTCAAGGGCGTAATGAGTCTTATATAAAGCAATTGTCAGACTATATAGTTCCAGCTTTGGTGGAGGCATTACACAAGGTTGTATATTTGTTTGTGTCTCAACGCCTTAACGTCTTCATTGTGTCTGCATGTTTTACAGCAGTCATTCACTATATTTATTTGGATTTATGATGGGCGTAACTACAATAGTATTTTTGTGTCATGCAGGAGCCCGAGGTAGAAATTTGTGTGAGCATGTTGGATTCGTTGACTGAATGCATACAGGTATATGAGATTGATTTATAAGGTTGGGTGTCAATACATAGACCTTTTAACCAGCAATTACAGTTCCATTTTTTGTTGGGATTATTTTCTAATACCCTTATCACATCTATGGGCATTGGAATCTGGCTATGCCATTTTTAGTAGTGTAGGTTTCAGTCTCTCAGTGGACAATTTGCTGAGATGTGGGATCTTACTGCCAAAAAGAGCTTATGGCTTGATTTTGATTTCTTTTAATGGGTGGCTTAAGTAATATTTACAGTTAGAAGTGTTCTAGACACTTATGACCAACCCATGCATTTACTTTTTGGCAATACATGTTTTCCATACATCCAGTTAAGATAAATTATTTCTGTTGCATATTTTTTTTTTATCTTATGCTATTTTCTGGCTCATTTCCCAATGTTCTGATCTCACTTCTCATATTTCTTTTATGTCAATGGTTGTCCTTTCTAATTTCTCGCCTTTTCAGATCTATGAAAATTATTTTTTCAGAAATGATATTTCCTTTTGAGCAGGAAAAAGTGTCAAATAGTTTCTTCAATCTAAGCAATTGTTATCCTGTCATGATAACCTTTGGTATTATATTTGATTATGATCTGGTGGAGAATAATTGTTGAATGAAAAGTGAAAATGGTTCTGATATCTATGTTGCAGTAGGCATCATTTTGTAAGTTCGAATTTTGCTAATTTAAGATTTCTCTCCCTTAGGTGTCGGGACCACTTTTAGATGAAAGCCAGGTAAGGTCCATTGTGGAGGAGATAAAGCAGGTAATCACAGCCAGCTCAGTTAGAAAACTGGAAAGAGTGGAGAGGATCAAAGCAGAGGACTTTGATGCTGAAGAAGGAGAGCTGCTTGAAGAAGAAAATGAGCTAGAAGAAGAACTTTTTGATCGGGTATAATGTTGAAATTTTGTGCATGGATCTTTGGCTTATCATTTAATGGGTTATTTTTTTGTATATATTTAAATTAAATGATTATTGTTTACTTTTATTTCTTTTCTTGTTGAAGGTTGGTGATTGCATGGGCACATTGATCAAAACCTTCAAGGCCTCTTTCTTGCCTTTCTTTGATGAGCTTTCGCCTTACATAACACCTATGTGGGTAAGTTCTTTGATATTTACAAATATTATTCTTTTGTATTTTGTTCCTTAAATTTTTAGGCTCAATTCTCATGCTGTCCTTTAAATTTAGCTTTTGCTGCTTCTATAACTGTGTTTCTTTAGGGCCTCTGTTCTGGTAGCTTTCCACTGCTTGAACATTTCCCTGCTTGTGCTCGTCTTATTTTTCCCAGTTTTAAGTATGTCCGGATTGGATTTTTCCCTTCTCAATAATCTGTTGTATTTCCCCTGTGGGAGGAGGAAAAGGATGCTGTATATGGTTTGACGACTCAATAGTCATCCTGGCAGGCAGGAAATTTTTTTTGTGGTTTTATTCTTTTGCTTGCATTAACCTTTCTTTCTCAAGTCCTTGAAAAGTTCAATATTGGATTACTTGACATGCACAGCTTTGGAGCTGTCTGGCAACTCCTATCAAGTGGTCTGGCCAATTGGATAAACCTGTCTGCAGTTCAATATAATTATGGACATAAAAATATTATAAGCATCTCATATATAGATTTAGCATGCACCTTTTGCCCCATAATGTTAATGGAATTTTTACTGCATCCTTTTAGCGAATGATGTTGGTAATTGGCCCTAACACAGTAAACATACTTTATTTAATTATGTTTGACAATACAAGGCATGCATGAAAAATCATGATCACTTCTGAAAAATCCTTTTATGTGGCCTTGTTAAATAGATTTTTTGATAATGCAGGGCAAGGATAAAACTGCAGAAGAGAGGAGAATTACCATTTGTATATTTGATGATGTTGTGGAGCATTTTAAGGAAGCTGCTCTTAAGTGAGTATCACCCCTTCTGATACTTTGATTAAGCACTTCCTGTGTATTTATTCTTCATGTTGGTGGTACAGATATTATGATACTTATGTCCCTTTCTTACTAGAAGCCTGCAATGATGAAAACCCAGATGTTCGTCAGGTTTGTCCTGAGAAGTACCTTTATTATTTTGCTTCTCTAGTGAATGTGGGTTTTATTAAAAAGATGAATGCCGTGTTTTTCAGGCAGCTGTTTATGGGATTGGTATTTGCGCAGAGCTTGGTGGAACTGTGTTTAAACCACTTGTTGGAGGTATTTTATTAGTCACTTGCATAATTGTCTCCTCTTGGAGTTGTCGCTTTCATCTTTTGTCAAGGGAAATCTCTTGTTGCATTTCTTTGCAGAGGCTCTTTCCCGGTTGAATGCTGTAATAAGTGATCCTAATGCACATCATTCAGACAATACAATGGCATATGATAATGCTGTTTCAGCTCTTGGAAAAATATGCGAGTTTCATCGGGATATCATAGATGCAGCACGGGTACTTATTTCTTTATATATGTAGGAAATGATACTCTCTTGCATGGTCTTCAAACATGTTCCTTGCACACAAAATGCAAGTACATTTTGGTCTTATAATTATGCAAACAAGCTCTTAAATAGATAAGAAATTTTACCATATTTTATCATGTTTTTCCCATTGCAACTGTAGAAAATTACATTAAGTAATAAGTACATTTTGATCCTTTAATTTTAAAAATGTGCAATCGCATTGTTGTTTATTTAAACTTGAAATAGGACATTAAGAACATAATGTGATGATATTATTTTTGGTTAACTTTCATATCAAACAAATGAGATGATAAATGAAAATATGATGAAATGATAGTAAATGAAAATGATGAAAATACCTTAGGAGGCAGAATGAGATTTTTAAGGAAATAGGTTCCTGATAAATGCCTTTAAAAATGAAAATGAACTGAAAACTCAACAAACAATATCTTGCATGCTAAACAAACAAGGTTTTTTTCTTGAACAAAAAATGAATTTATTACCTTTTCTTTTACGAAGTTAAATATTTGAAAATTATATTAGATTAGGGACTGTTTTAGTCGTAAAGGACTGTTGTGAAACTTGAATAAAGACAAAATCAACTAAAAGACAAGAACAAGATTCCAGTCCAATGGCTGAAATCAAGGATGTGATGAGATGGTGTTATAGTTGCATGGTATTCAATCACGGTCTTATATATATGTATAGGTGTGTGCTTGTGCTCAACATGCTTTCTCTGTTTGAGCAAACTGAATATAGATACATTGTTGCTCAACCTGCTGTCTGCTCACAGTAATCAGTTAGCTTGCTATAGTGTTCCAGCTTCTGATCTCGTTAATTTCTGGTTTATATAGTATATTTGGCCTGATTTTGATCATCTATCTTTTGTATCTTTTCTGTCTTTATGGCTTAAGTAGTTTTTTCATCTCATAAGAACGTACTTGATTTGTAATTTATCCTCTCTTCCACAAGCCCTAGGTGGCCTACAATGCTTTCTGCTTAGATTCTGTCCTCCATCTCTATCCTCCTCCTAAAAAAGCTACAAACAATTTGTAGACGATTCTAGTGTCCTGCATGTTATCTTGGATTGCCAGATTTTATGTTACAGATGTACGACATTCTAAAGGCTTAGAAGTGTTTAGATTTGAATTGCAAGTTGGATTTTTGTTCTTGGAAGAAAATTTACCTTTCCTATGTGGAATGATGAATGCTCATGTGCATAAATTCATTTTCTATGTGTTAATATTAATTGCCTTTAGGACTATTTTGATTATTTCACCGGTTTGACTTTTCATTTTCCTGGTTTGCCCCTGTTATCTCTCTCCCCAGTGGTCTCTCACATGTTCTTTGTTTTGCAGATAGTTCCAGCTTGGTTGAGCTGCTTGCCAATAAAAAGCGATCTAATTGAAGCCAAGGTTGTACATGATCAGCTTTGCTCAATGGTAGAAAGGTAAACCGTGGGAGATGGAAAATGTTTATAAAGCATGTTTTACCTAATTTATTGTTCTACCTCATACTTGGATTGGTTATATTTAAGTGCGCACAGATATATTCAAAAAGGGCAATTTCTTACAGGTCCGATACAGAGCTTTTCGGGTCAAACAATCAATACCTTCCCAAAATAGTCCGTGTTTTTGCTGAGGTATAGTCTTTCTCTGTTCTGCTTCCCTTTATCTCTTGCTTCTGGAAATTGAATGTTTCCATTGTTTAATTTCCTGTTTTAGTTTTCTCACGGCAACATTGTTGCTGTAGGTCATATGTGCAGGAAAAGAGTTGGCAACAGAGCAAACTGCTAGTCGAATGATTATTCTGTTGAGACAACTTCAGCAAATGCTACCACCTGCTACCCTAGCTTCAACTTGGTCGTCCTTAGAACCACAGCAGCAACTTGCCTTGCAATCTATTCTCTCTTCTTAGTTCGTTTGGAGTGTTGGGATTCGCTATTTATTTCCTAGCTGCATCTGTCATTCATTGGTCTTGCACCTCATTGTTTTCTCTTTGAAGCAGCTGTGTGTCCCTTCCAAGTTCCTTCAGAATTGGTGTGTAACTTAATTGTTTTATGCGGAAGCTGCTGCATAAGTTCAGCAGGCACGGTGCGTGGTAGATCTTCCATCCATCCTGGAAGCGGGAATTTCTGCCGAGGGGTCTTCATTTGTGGGAGAAAACAGAGTTTTGGCATAGAACGTGCATACGATGATTGCTATTGTTGGTTTTGTATAGGTGGCATTGAGAGAGTATTATAAAGTTACAGGTCTGTGACTTCGAATTTCGTGTGGGCTTGAGGCTTGTCAGTGGGGCAATTCTTGTAACAGTTTTGGTGCTATACCTTTTTTTTCTGGATATGAAGTGGATCAATACAGGCCATGAAGATTGTTTGCTATAGAATGTACCTAAATATACCTTTTCAATAAAGGCTAAAAAATCTGCAGTTTTTGCTCTCTTCTGATACCAAGCTGACCTTGCTACCATGCGTGGTTTTTCTCTCTCCCCCTTTGCATGAGAAGCCGCCTTGTTTTTGCTGATTTATTCATTAAAATCTTGATGGAACAAGCAATCTTCCAGGTTTTTGTAATTTCAATTTTAATACATGTGGTACTTGCCAGCATGCCAGCCTCCTGCCTCTTGTTGCTAACTCTTTGACTAGGTATTATGCAGATCTTGCTTGCGCGTTCCCATCACCCTCAAAAGTTTAGTGGCCTCGAAACGCTTTCATGAGGGATTTGAAGCAAGCTGGTGATTGTTCTTTACGAAACTTCTTAGGACGTGTATGGGTGAATATTGTTCTCCGCCCTCACTCGATGATGCGGGCAGGCTGAACATCTTGTTTTGTGGTGGCGCAATGTCGACAGTAGTAGCTGCCCTGGCTGTATTTGTGGTTTTTCCACCAGTTTCAGTTCGGCATACTGGAAAAGAGTTGACTGGATGTTCTCAGTTTGGCCCTTCCTCGAGCAAATGCTACTTTCTTCAATATTGTCAACCATGGATTTTCTGGAAAAGTGAGTATTCGGCCGGAAGTGCTCCTGGTTTTTATTTTTTGTGTAGAGGGGAATAAACTGTTGTTGGGAAATTATTACATAAATCTCAGATGTATGACTCCATTATCAATTGAATCAGAAACCCCTTTAATTTGTCATTTTTGTCTCAAATGATTAATAGATTCCATCTATTTCCATGGGCCGAATAATTCCTCCCCAATTAGGTTCCAAAATAAAACCCCAATGCATGTAACTTAGTATCTTCTATCAGTTTACTTGTTGGGAAATTATTACATATATCTCAGATGTATGACTCCATTATCAATTGAATCAGAAACCCTTTTAATTTACCATTTTTGTCTCAAATGATTAATAGATTCCATCTATTTCCATGTGCCGGTTAATTCCTCCCCAATTAGGTTCCAAAATAAAACCCTCATGCATGTAACTTTAGTATCTTCTGTTAGTTTACTTGTTGGAGCTTTATTTTGGCTTTTCTTTGTGAGAAATTAATGGAAATTAACAAGCACGTGAAAATTATATTTGGATGTTATCTTTTAACGGTCAACAATAATGCCTGAGCCAGTGTGGTTAAATTTTTGTTTTTTGGTTTTTTAAATTAAATTTGTTTTAGTATGAATTTTTAATATTTTTAAATAATTTTAATAAACTAATATTAAAAATAATTTTTTAAAAAGAACCAATACCGTATAAAATTCATTAAGAAGTTTGGAAAAGTGAGAATTTGTCATCTAGTGCTATTGGTTTTTGTTTGTTGTAGGAGAAGAATAAACTGTTGCTGGGATAGCCGGTATGATCAATGAGGCTGTTGCTAACGTTAAAAATTTAAAATACATTTAAATTCTTGGAAGGCTGACGTTTCTTGAAAAGTGAGGATTTGTAAGGGATTGCTATAACTTATTGTCGTCATGCTTGAACAAAGAATAAGGTTAGCTAGTTTATCTCGTATTTGGTGAAGAGACTCCATCAGCCTGATAGTTTCAAATGCTTCTGCTGTCTGCTGCTGATTTCTAAACCTAGTGTACCAAGAATCAAGAAAGAAGAGGTTCTTGCGAGTGAAAGGAAAACAGAGAGAGACTTTCTTTGATTTATTATAGACACCAACTTGCATTTTAGTATTCGTTTCCTCTTGAACAAATCTCATTAATTTGGAGGTCAGTATCAAGAATTATAGTGATGGTCTCCTCAGGCCTGAAAATATCAAATGAAGAGGCATCTTTCAGTTCAGACAGCCCTGCATTTCTTTATATGGAAAATGAAAACCATTGAAAGCGACAATATTGTCTCAGCTCTCAGCTCTGAGCTCTTCTTTTTTTTTTAAAAAAAAATAATAATCTAATTGATTAATGCATGAAACAAGAAGGTTGTAATTACTATTCAACAACCTGCAGATTAAATTTTATTTTATTTTCTGCTACTAACTGTAGCACGACTGTTTTTTCGTTATCTTTCATGGCTGTTTGATCCAGAGTCTTCGTGGACGATGACAAAATTATGCACGCACTGAAATTCATATAGCTTAACTATCAGTCAGGCCAGAAAATTCTAACAGAAGGGTACTATGATACTGATATTAATATTAAAACCCTTTGACGCTTTCCTGGTCATGGCTAGCTCTAATTCTGTGATGGTGCAGTGGTGGACAAGGATGATCAGCTGAATTCTTGGCTTCATTCGTAGGATTTTGCCGAGTAATTAAGCAGCCCCAACTTCCCAAGAGCAAAGGTGTCAAATTATCCAAAGCACTGATCAGTAGACATTTTAGCACAGAAGTGCTGATCCCTGCGTGCATTCTTAGGCACTAACACTGTTACCCATGAAGGAGCCAGCAGTTTTTAATTAGACTTAGTTAAGAACATGAAGATATACATATCATCCTTGGATAGTCAATACCAAATTCTGATCTAGTCATAACCAAGCTATAGTAAGTGGAGTATGTAAATGATAAATGTGAACAAAATAGATAACTAAGAATCTTTGAATTTTATAATGCAAAGCATATTGTTTTTTTCTGGTGATGCAAGGGAGAGTAGGTTAGAACCAAAGCGGCGTGCACGATAAGACATTCCTTGTCTGCTTAGCGCATGACTGAGTCCATGCCCTCAATTTCTCTTCTCTTAAGCCATGGTTAAGACCGTAGTTTTTTGGGGTCATCTGGAAGATCATTTTGGTGCCTCCAAGTGGCACCATTCTGGCCCTCATGACCCTCTCGTCACATTTTGACCTAGTCATAAAGATACAAGCCAAAGGGCTTGAGATGGATAATATACTAATTACAAAGGTTCTGTCATGTTGCATGCTCTCCTCTGGGTTTTTTTTTTAAAAAAAAAGAGGTGGTTGGGTTAAAATATGTTTCATGATGTTACATTTTCATACAAATTTGCTTCAACTTTTTGAAGTTTCTTGCTGATGCTAACCATGACAATGAATCTGGCTGGCAATCTTACTGGTTGTAAATTCAGCACCCTAATCCCAGGAGAAACCAGTCATTTTTGCACCAGTCAAAGTACTAGGAAGAAATAACAGCTCGAACATTTAAAAAACCTGAAGGCATCCTTTCAAGACAGCTCGAACATTTAAAAAACCTGAAGGCATCCTTTCAAGTTTGAACCGTATAAATATCTCCGTTGAAAACCAAACGGGGATATGTAGACAAGGCTCTCCACGCTTCCTTTGCAGTCAGTACAACAGCTATTTCTTTTTGTCATCTCTTCTTTAAATCAAACCAACATCTCTTTCCAATCCAACCTCTTAGTCCTATCTTGTTGCCTGGATAGATTTGGAATGGAAATTCATTTCCAGCAACAAAAGCAGCATAAAAATGCAAGCATTCCAGTTAGCAAAGCAAGCAAATTTAAGGGGAGAGGCAGGCCAAAAAGCAACAGCAACAAGTTTGTTGGTGTTAGGCAAAGAAATTCTGGTAGATGGGTGGCTGAGATCAAAGACACAACACAAAAGATAAGGATCTGGCTAGGAACCTTTGAGACAGCTGAAGAAGCTGCACGAGCTTACGATGAAGCTGCTTGCCTGCTTCGTGGATCCAACACCCGAACCAACTTCATCACTCATGTGTCCTTGGATTCTCCTCTTGCTTCCCGGATTCGAAATCTCCTCAACAACAAAAGGAGAGACAAACAACAACACAGTGAAGAAGAAACTGCGGAAGCCTCTACTCCACCAACTAGTACCATTACCACCACTAGTACTATCACCACTAGCAGCAGCAGTTCTGGCATGAGTGATAATTACTCCACTTCAATTCATGAAACGGATCACTTGTTTGATGATGCATATAAACCGGATTTGAGCAATTGCATTGAGGAATTCCAGTTGGGTTCTTCTCAGTCTGATCTTTCACGGGGTTTTGGACCTGCATTCGATCGGTTTTCATATGCACAGGAAGTACTGGATTTTCCAAAAAGTGTGGTACTACCCGAGGCAAGTGACTCGGAATTCTCAGAATTTGATAGGATGAAGGTGGAGAGACAGATATCAGCATCTCTATACGCAATTAATGGGGTTCAAGAGTACATGGAAGCCGTCTATGATCCTATTGAAGCTTTATGGGATCTTCCACCACTATAATCATTGCAGAATTTGGTGGTTTTAATGAACATAGAATCCCCTTTTCTTTCTTTTCTTCCCCTAGTTCTGCTTTCACTTTAGCCTTGCTTGTTAATTTACAAAGACAAAAATACCAGCTAGAGATGAAGTTGAAATCTTGTTTTCTTTTTTTTCTTAAAAAAATATATTTGTTATGCTGTTTTTCTAAATGCTAAAAGCAGAATATACGGAGAAGTGATCCTGCTGTTTTTGGAACGTCAGAAAATCATCGATGAATGACAAGTCGAAGCAATCATGGCGATTAAAATATACCTTTTGTTGTCCATGGTAACCTCTCCTTTTCGTTGGAGTAGATATAGATGTCATCAATATTTGTAGTAATTGAAAAGCATATCTCAACCTCTACCAGCTCAGACAGGGAGCTCTGGGGCCCTCCACCCAACAACTATCCAGATAAGTTGCAGTGTCTTCTAATGTGTAATCCTTGGATTACTCAGGCTATCCTCCATTTTAATCTGTATATTGAAATCTTTGATTATGGCATTAGTAATTTCTTACTTGTCAGCAAAGTTTTGATCATTTCGCTCCAGGCATGTCTATTTTTCACATAGATCTGAACCACCGTCCTCCATTCTATTTGTGAACTTGCTAGTCACTTCGAAGCATCTCAATGATCTTTGATCTTGAAAGCTATTCCTCATAGAAATTGGTATTCTGCGAAACAAAGGGATATTGGATAATGCAATGCTAAACACCTCATGCTCGCTACAAAAGAGCAGGGCATATGAAAATGCGACGACAGAACTTCCTGCGAATAACCTATTTCAGGGAAGTTAAAATTCCGATCTGCTTAACTAGCCTAATTCAACATAACATCCATGTCTTTTGTATGTTCACTTGTTGACCTTGCTGAAGTATTTGTGAATTACAAAGGTTTTTCCCCTCTAAGGCATGCTCCACAAGCAGTGGCCGCACTCCAGTTTTTTTGGTGGAGTTCAAACTGATGGAAATCTTCAAGTTCCACAAAACACTGCTTTGAGTATAGAAAAAACAGATACTAAAGAGCAGAGTTGAGTATAAAAAGATAAATACTTTTAATTAATTTAGAATATCTATTTAAAGACTTACAAATAACTTGAAACGAATAAAAAACTCTCAAAAACCTTAAGAGATTATTAGTTTTCTAATACCAGATTCTACAGCAAATCCTGCAGCAGAATCTGATATGAAAACAATTACATTGAAATTCAAATGATTGACTGCACTTATATCTATCTTCTATCTTCAAGGAAGATTCTTATAGATAGATTCTAACATAAACTATGTTCAAAAACATCTTAATTAGACATTAGGCAGTGGATTTTGATAAACGTTACTCCAGCTTGCTAGGAGCCTTCAGCCTAGGATTTAAGATATCTGTTATAGAAAAATACCTACCACTTTTTCTAACAAAAACATTAGATCATTGGTCAACGTTGATTGGGGGTTCGGATTAAAGTTTTTTAAATATAAAAAAATATATAGGAATTGTTATGATTTTTTAGTAGAAAAAATTTAAATTGTATAGAGATTAATATGATATGAATTGATTAGCTTCACGAATTTAAACACAAACAAAATGATTGGAAAAAAAATGATTTGATTAAAAAAATTGAATGTAATATTTTTTTAAAAAAATATTAAGATAACAACATATTAAATTTACTTTGATTAACTTGGATTAACCTAATCAAATCTATAATTATGGTCATGAGACCATGATAACAACGCAAAAGTAAATTAAATTAAATTATAAAATTTAATTCTCGATTAGTCGAGTTGTGAGAACAAAATAACCTCATACAAAGAAAATTAAAATAAATTATAAAACTCAATTGTCAATCAACTCAATTTTACGGTATGAATTTGAAAAAAATCAATAAAAAACATAAACATAAAAAACCAAGTTGAGTCAACGTGAGTTAATACATCAAATTTGTGACTGAAATCATGAGATGAAGATAATCTCATAAGATTCGAATTGAAAAACTATCAAAGTTATTCCAGTTTAACTAACAAATTTGGAACTAGGATCATTAAGTTGGGATAATGTTATAAAAAATAAATTAAAATAAATTATAAAATATAATTTTCAATCAATCAATCAAACATTGAAAGTTAAAATTAAAGAGAAAATTAATTTTTTAAAAATGACCTGAGTAAACTCAGGTTAACCTGCCAGACTCTTGACTCGGATTATAAAATTGAGATAATCTCATAGAAAGCAAATCAAGATAAAAAAATATTATGAAGTCTAATGTCTAATTAATAAAATATTAAATAATAAAATTAAAAAAAAACTCAAACCAATTAAGTAAACCTGTCAAACTAAGCTAAAATAACCTTATAAAAAACAAATCAAATAACATAACAAAGCTCAATCTAGAAATACAAAATGTTATCAAAAGATAAAATTAAAACTGAAAAAAAAACATAGTGCTTTATTAAAATGAATAAAAAAATAACTCATTTAAACAAAAAAATCAATGCTTTTTATTTAAGAAAATAAAAATCAAAATAAAAAAATAAAACATTATTAAACTGAATAGTATTTTACAAGGCGGCTCATAATAAAAGCATCAACTCTTAGTATTTTGTGAATAACTAGACCTGGAACCCTTTTTTTTCCATGTGATAAAACATTTGAAATGATTATTAAAAACTAGGATACTGTTGGATATGATACCAATTAGATAACATTGCTGGTCAACATGTGTTTTTTTTTGTTTTTCATACCTTATTTTCTTTCATATTAGATCTTAATCAGGCCTTAACTATTTATTTGTTGGATGAGAATTAATTTAAATTGAAGATATATAAAAAAATTAAAGAATAAATAAATAAAAATTAAATCTGTGCCATATTGAATTCACATAAAAGAACGGGAAGAAAAACAAAAAACAAAAAACAAAAAATAAAATTGGATAGCACGTGCGTTTCTCACAGCAGCATGTGAAGAGGTTAACAAGGCTGAGACGGCGAGTGCTGCCTCCTACATGAGCCCGATGGTGGTCTTTTTGATGCCACGTAGTGCATTATGAATGTGTGCAGTGTTCACAATGTTTTACAGTACTGAACACCATCCTTCCGTCTTAGTTTTGTTGATTCACTTGTTGCAATTAAATAAGATTGCAAAAAGTTCAAATAACTTTTTTTATTTTATTTTTATTTTTAAGAGTACTATAAACTTTTAAATTTATTTATTTTTATTAATATGGATATTTAACTCACCTTACTTATACTTCAATTAATTTTACAGCTTTAAAATTAATAATTATATAAAATATTTAATAATTTTAAGATTTATAAGACTTGAACTGACAATCTATAAGAAACAAATATAAATTTTTTTTTTAATTAAATTATATCCCTATAATTATTTTTAAATTTTAATTGATTATGCTATCAGTTAAGCTATATCCCTATAATTATTTTTAAATTTTAATTGATTATGCTATATAATTAATTGATTGAATTGTGCATTATTTTTAGTAGCTCGACCAATTAAACTGTGCTAAATCTGAAAAAATTTCCTTGAGAAATATATTTTTTTCAAAACAAGTGAGTGACTTGTTGCAATCAAATATATATTTATATATATATATATATATTTGATTAAAAAATATAAGAGAATTTTGACCTCCTTTTTATTCGGACAACAGATCCCAAAATCATCCCAAAAAAAAATTCTTGTATCATGCTGTTTGCCTTTGACACTTTAGTATTTTTTTTTTATGGAAAACCTCTCAGTTCGGAAAAGATTAGCCGATTCAGATATTTGGTTTAATGGATTGGATTCAACTTAGGGCAAGCCAAGCAAGGCCTGGAGAGCTCAGTGAAAAAGGAAGGATTCAAATGTATCGAGAAGTTAAAAAATGGAGCCCTTCCTCCAACAAGCGAGTACTGCAGAAACTGGGATTCATTGTGTCACTCCAACATCCTCTCTTACATGCACAAGAGACATACAAATTCAAGAGATGTGCATTTTATAATCATCATCTTCTCCTTCTTGACTTTCTTATAGCATTTCTTAGTTCTTACAGGCAACCATATCAATTGACGCCTCTAAGATATGATGGCAGTTTCTGGTGTAATGCCATGATGCTGTGTGTGATTTTGTTTTACTTTTCACCTAATCCAAAATTTGTAGATACACGAATAAATATCCTCATAAGAGCTTTTATCTAAATCATGTTGTCTGTGCATACCAAGATTTCCTACTGGGAGATGAACTTCAACGTATAAATGCATATGAGGAGGATTTGTTGATAGCACATGTTTCATTTCAGAGACTGAAAATGATACAGTTTTTAAGATCGTATCTCCAAAAGCACTCAACAAGAACAGAAGCAACACAGAATGGAGAGACAATTCACATATACTGACATGGATAATAATGATGATTGTACACGTCTAGACAAACACACATGAATGAGACGAGATTAGACATACAGCTGCTTTTTCCTCGTAAAATATTATCTTAGTAATCTTCCTCCTCACCTTCCTCATCACCACCTTCTGCTCCGACTTCCTCATAGTCTTTCTCAAGAGCAGCAAGATCTTCACGAGCTTCTGAGAATTCACCTTCCTCCATGCCTTCGCCCACATACCAGTGGACAAATGCTCGCTTGGAATACATGAGATCAAACTTGTAATCAATTCTGGAGAAGACCTCAGCTACTGCTGTGTTGTTGCTTATCATGCAAACTGCACGCTGCACCTTAGCAAGATCACCTCCAGGTACCACTGTTGGTGGTTGGTAGTTGATACCGCACTTGAAACCAGTTGGGCACCTGAAGTATCCATACATTAAACAATCAGATCCCAAGAGAAAAAAAAAATCAAAGAAATATTTTAACTTGGTTCAGATCCTTCACTGAAAATCAAATGTGTTTACTAGACTAATTTTGGTGAGCCTGTATGTCAGTTATAGGGAACAATGATCCTTGTGTCACAATATCAAAGTTACAGGCTACCCATAGAAATCCTAGAAAAACAGCAACCCACTAGAACTTGAAAGTAAGGTTTGTGTCATCTTGATCAGTCTTACATCTGTTAAGGTAATGGTCTTAATTTGTCAAGTTAGATGAAGAGGAATTCTCGTTTGTGTCTGCAAACTTTGCATTGAAACTATTAATTTAACAAAATAAAAAGACAATAGAACCATGTTCAATTAACGTGTACAAACAACCCGTGATTGCCCAACCAATAGCAATCAAAACGCTGTTTTCTTGACTGTTAATACAGTCCTGAAATATAGTTTAAACATATCATGCCACTGCTTTTGAAAGAAAAAATTTCTCAATGATACAACGCAAGAGTGCATTTAGGATCTCAAAAATCTGTCATGACATTTCATCAGTTTCTTGAATTGTGTCCAAATCTTTTGAACGCCATTTCAAGATGGTGTGTTTGCATCTGAAATGCTAAAATGTAAACAGAACAATTCAGACTCCATTACATAAGATGAAAACGATATCCTAGAGAATTGATCAGAATTAAAATCTCATTAGTAAAACAAATGGATATGAACTCACCAGTCTACAAATTGAACTGTCCTCTTTGTCTTAATGGTGGCAACAGCAGAATTAACATCCTTTGGTACAACATCTCCACGATACATGAGACAGCAAGCCATGTATTTTCCATGCCTTGGATCACATTTGGCCATCATACTTGAGGGCTCAAACACAGCACTTGTGATCTCAGGAACTGAAAGCTGCTCATGGTAAGCCTTTGCAGCTGAGATCACTGGGGCATAAGATGAAAGCATGAAATGGATTCGGGGATATGGAACAAGATTAGTTTGAAACTCTGTGATGTCCACATTAATGGCCCCATCAAACCTCAAGGAAGTGGTTAATGATGAGATAATTTGGGATATCAAACGGTTCAAATTGTTGTATGTTGGCCTTTCAATGTCTAAAGATCTCCTGCAGATGTCATAGATAGCTTCATTGTCCAAAAGCACAGCAACATCTGTGTGTTCAAGAAGAGAGTGAGTGGACAGCACACTATTGTAAGGTTCCACAACGGCAGTAGAAACCTGCATTATTAGGAAAATCTACTATAAGAGAGCTTTTTAACAATAGGTCAAGCACTGAAAGAGCAATTAGCCTAAAGCTATAGCAGAAATAACTTTTTGTTTGTTCTGTTACAGGCTTCAACAGAAGGAACTGCAGAGAACAGCTTTTAGCATAAGCATCGACACCCAGAATATTGTGTTGTTGATGAGGGAGCCTATCAGAACAACTGACAAGAACTATATATTTCTGTGCTCAGACTTTGGACATTGGTAATTTCATCGATTCTTTCAGAGAACTTTTCTTAAGCTTCTTGTGCAAAGAAGAAAACTAATTTATCTATGATTACAACCACAAGCTTGTCCATAAACATCCAGCAGAAGAATGATTCCTGGAATTGTTTTGAATTTTACAATTAGCAGAAAAGGATTTCTACAATTTACCTCTCCAATGATTTCTAATAATTATTTGAAGGAAATACCTGAGGAGAAGGATAAATGGTGAAGCCAAGTTTCGACTTCTTTCCATAATCCACAGACAAGCGTTCCAAAAGTAGAGAGCCCAAACCAGAACCAGTGCCACCGCCAACGGCATTAAATACCAAAAAGCCTTGCAAGCCAGTGCAATTGTCAGCCAATTTCCTCACGCGGTCAAGGCATAGTTCAACAATTTCCCTTCCCACTGCAGTATTAAAATTCCAACACGGCAATTTTGTCAATGTCAACAACGAAAATGAACTAAACATTTAACTGTGCATTGCTAATGCTTTTTTCATATACCTGTGTAATGTCCCCTGGCAAAGTTATTAGCAGCATCTTCCTTGCCAGACATAAGTTGCTCAGGGTGAAAAAGCTGTCTGTAAGTCCCAGTTCTGACTTCATCAATGACAGAGGGTTCAAGATCAACAAATATAGCTCTTGGCACATGCTTGCCTGAACCAGTTTCGCTGAAGAAGGTATTGAAAGAATCGTGTTCCACTCCGACTGAGGTGTCACTGCAACAGGATATAGAACAGTCTAATCAATTTCAAAAATTGTGCGCCCTCCAGAAATAGTAAATATGGAAAAGTAAGATCCAGTTGCTCTCTACCAAAATTATGAATGGAATATCACCACAAAAAAACTTTGCACAACCAGAATGGCATGGTTCTCTAACCTAGAGATTTACCATCGACGGTTTAATTATCTACCATGACATATTTGAAAATGAGATTCTGCTTCTTTTATTGGCCTATTAACTTCTGATTTCATATACTTCCAACCCCTTTTTGGAAAGCATGTATCTCAACTCCTCAATTAGTCAAGAGTTTTGAATTACACGGCCTTTACATTGTTTACCTCATGGAAACAGCAACTATCTTTTCTTTTTTCTTTTTGTCTAATTCAATCATGCAGAAATATACATTAAAACAAAATTCATCTTTTATTCCGAATGCAAAATCAGAAAAAAAACCCCAACACAGCAAACTATTATGATCCTTTAAACTCGATGAAATTAAAGATGATTACCTTGATTTAAAATCATAACACAAATCACCCACACAACGTAAAAATGGATGACAAGAAGAAGAAACAAATATTGAAAGACAAAATGATCCCATGAATTAAAATAATTAATGGACCACAAACAAACATTGATTTCACAGAAAAACATAAACAACATTAAATTACCTAGGCATCGTTCCATCTGGCTGTATTCCATGTTCAAGACAATAAAGCTCCCAACAAGAATTCCCGACCTGAATTCCTGCCTGACCAATATGTATACTTATTATCTCCCTCATAATTTCTTCCTTCCTCTTGTTCTCTCTCTAAACAATGATTATAATGGAGATGAAAGAAAGGAGAAAATTTCTCCTTTCTTCTCTTTTGTGTCGCTAAATAAAAAGGTAGTTCATTTATTAATTAAAAAGTTAGTTGATTTAGTAATTAAAGAAGATTCTCAACTGCCAGTTATATGGCGCCAACTGTATGGCCCTGGCTTCTTTTGCTAGCTCGGCTGTTGCCTGTCGATTACTGTGGGTCACGTGATGCTCAAAATATATGATGGGATTGCGTAACTAATTTCTTACAATTTTTTAAGTTTTTTTTTTTAAAGATTAGCACCTTTAAAAAAAAAACGCTGTTGGTAATATATATATATATATATATATATATTAATAAAACATTCTTACCAACAACGTTTTATATTAAAATATTTATTTATTTATTTATTTAAAAATAAAATTAAGTTAAATAGAGTTTCTAAAAAACTTAAACATGTTTTTTAATTGTAGAAAAGATTAATTATTTTTTTAAATAAATTTTGTATTTAACCAATGATTTTAATTTTTTTTAAATCAAATCCTACTTCATAAGAAACACTTGCACTTAAGAATCCCAGTCTAGATAAGGTTTTTTCTCTTGATTATTTTTTTTTAATTTCACAAAAAATTAAATAATTTTTTAATTTAAAAATTAAAACTGTTTATATATATATATATAACTTGCATGCAAAAAAACACAGCACATCCATATTTTTATCATTTAAAGGTGGCAGATTTTTAAAAAAGCACCATATTTCAGTTCATCTGGCTGTGTATGCAACTTATCAATAATACAAACAATCCGATTTAAATCTTTATTGTGCTTGATTTCACACAGGGTGAATTTGTGCAAATATCCAGGAGAATAACCCAAAATTGTATGAAGACAATTGAAGGGTATATTTAATGGAGTACGTTTAAGATTGCAAACCTTTATGGATGCACTAATTTGGACACTATATTATTGTAAAATAACACAAATACAAAAAATCAAATAGTTAGAAAATGTGATTTTTATAACTTGTCGGCTCTGAAAATTAAAGTAAAAAATAAAATTTTAAAGACATATCAATTATACGATTACAGCATTATAAGTATTCTTGAAAAGATAGATATTGAGAAGATAAATCTAATAACACTAAAAAATATTATCAATAATAATCCTAATAAATTATATTTATTATAAAAAAAACATGTGAGTTACTTTTCGTCCTTGAATAGTAAATGTATCTCTTAGGGTTTTTTTTTTTCATTTAATATTTTTTATTCAATATTGTTATTTTAAATATTGTATTTATTTCACTAATTTTTTTCCAACTATGCTGTTAAATCAATATTTTTAATATACTTTGTTAATCGAAAAAAGAATCCATATTATTAAAGCAATTTGCTGATTATTATTATTTTTTTTGTTATGACGAGGTTTCAGCTTTAAACTAACTCTTTCTCTCTTAAATAGATTACACACACGTTTCCATTTCTTTTACTTCATTCTAACATGTCACCTTTAAGACACACTTCAATCAATAATTGAACTAATCCACTTGCATTTTTCTATTATACATACATGTATATAAACTTAATTTGAAGCTATTTTTTATTTTAAAAAACACTGTTGGACTACAATTCCAAAAAAAAATCTTGTCTATGATATGTTGGAATGAAGAAAAACAATGAAAAAGAATAAGAACGAAAAGATATGTCGAAGCAGAGACAGAACTCCAAGATATTTTGAATTCTTAAATATAACGCCACAGACAAGAAGAAGAACAACAAGAAGATTTTTGCCCATGATAATCCATTTTTTATGGTTTGGAAATTGATAATCCATCTCGTGTTTTTTAAATTTTAATTTTTTATTGAAAATTAAATTTTAATGTTTTGAATTACTTTAATATGTCGATTTTAAAAATAATTTTTAAAAAATAAAAAATATTACTTTAATATATTTTAAATCACAACCTAACCATAACCACACGGGAGAGAGTAGGTGGTGGTGCGGTGCCTGTTCACAGGAGTAAAAGATTGACTATGGAACAGCTTGTGGCCCAAGGTTCAATGGTTCTGCTTGTTGAGATTTTATAATCTCGTGAATCCATGTTCTCCACACAAATAATTCATTAATGTTTTATTTCCATCCCTCTAATTTAAAATCTTCCGATATTATCTTTGCAGTTTCAATATAAAAAAGAGAGAGAGTAAAGGAAACCTAAAAATTGCGTACTGTGAGTTTTAATAGTGTTATTTCTTTTCTTTTTTAATTTTTTAATTATTGATTTTTTATCTTATCATCAAATATTATGTTTACTTGTAATAATTTGTTTTAAATTATTTTTTATCAAGTTTTCATGTTATTTATTAGTACTCAATTTTGCATGATGAAATTCAGTTAATCGATTATACTATTTTTAAAATTTATTTTATTAAACATAAATAGTATTTTTCAAATACAACATTATTATATTTTTTTATCATGTTAAAAATTAACTTAGAACCTGAATAACAAATATTTTTAAAGCTAGTTACTAGCTATTTAAACAGCAATATGTGGTGACATCCAGGGATAAAATTAGGAAGTTTAAAGAGTATAGAGATTGAGGTGGGACATTAGCAAACCCAGAGGGCTAAAAAATAAGCATATATATTATACTCTTTCCGGTATTCAGAAAACCAAGGGCGCTTGCTTTCTGTTCTTGAGGAGTGGCTAATCCAACAAAGAGGAGGAGGAATTTTTAATAATAGATTATCAATGTTATATAATATACTTACTGGAAAATTTTAAACAAATATATATTAAAACACATAAAAACAGTAAGATCCTACCTTGAAAATGAAATTTATGCGCGTTTTTGAACACTTCTTTATATGTGTGTGTATTTTCTTTCCTTGATATTTATATTTATAATAATATATATAAATGTCTTACATTTTAAAACCTGAGAAGCATAAGGAACAGTGGCAGCAAAGATAAAATGGCAACAGGATCTGTGAAAGCGGTGGCTCTTATCACCGGAGCCTCCAACGTTAGAGGCTCTCTTCATTTCGTTCAAGAACCAAACGGTCTCTCACACACTTTCTATCTGTATTTTGTTTAGAAAAGAAAGCATGGTTCTTTTCTTGATTGTATCTGCATGAAACATGATATTTGTGTGTGTGTGTGTGTGTACAGGGGCAACACATGTGACAGGGAGGATTGCTGGCTTATCTCCGGGCCTTCACGGCTTTCATATCCATGCTCTTGGTGACACCACCAACGGCTGCAATTCCACTGGTACTCTCTCCTTCTGTATATATGTTTGTGTTGCCACTTGTCATTGGTTGACGTTTACCGTTTCTTAAATTCTATAAGTGGGGTTTTTTGTTGGCTGGGTGCTGTGTTTATGCACGGCTATATGTAACTATCTTGTTGAATTTGAACTGGGATTTTAAAATTAGAGCAGTAGGTGCTGATTTTTGGATCATGATGATTATCTTTTTAAGTGGGTTATCTTCCATTGATTGCAAGATTATGTTCTTCCTGTTATTGTTGGCACTTCCTTTCAAATTTGAGTTTTAATTTAAAGTCTAGCAACTCCATTTTGATTTTAGGCTCATAAATTTCTTATCTTTTGTGTACCTTTTGCTTTGGATTGCTGCAGTTTTAGTCCATGGTTGTAAAATCCTCTTATGATGTTACTTAAATGCTAGGACCTCATTTCAATCCACTAAAGAAGGACCATGGAGCTCCAAGTGACAACGAACGTCATGCTGGAGATTTGGGGAACATCATTGCAGGCTCTGATGGTAAGTGCCGTTTCTTAATTTCTATATGAATTTAGCAAGTTGGAGAACCAGTGACAGATTTTAGCTTCGTTTTTTCATGCTGCAGGTGTTGCAGAGGTTTCAATCAAAGACTTGCAGGTATTAACAAATAACTATCATAACGGGTTAGATGGTAGTCTCTTTTGGTGTAGAATTCTTTCAGCTTTCATGCTCTTGATTACCCCTTTCCTCTAGACGAACTTGAAAGTTTTTTTTGATAATTTGATGCTTGGTTTGGTATGGGCTCAAGTTATTTGATCTTGAAAATTTTGGAATTATCAAATGTGATGAAACTCTCAGTCTAATGGTTTTGTGCCGGGTTGCACAGATGCCCTTGGTTTCTTCAATTCTTTGGTCTAAAAAAAAGTTTGACCCGGTGAATTTCCACTTTAATTATTGAGTGTCTCTCTCTGGGTTTTGCTTCTAGATACCACTGAGTGGGATGCATTCAATATTGGGGAGGGCTGTTGTTGTGCATGCTGATCCTGATGATCTTGGAAAAGGTAAAGGCTTCTAGATTTGGTTTCCATATTTTTGTGCCTTGTAAAATTCTTATCTGTTTATGCTTGTATATGTGCTTAATGTTAGTAAGCAACTTGAGTGCCCTTTAGTTTTTAAGCTGATGTGGACAAGCTTATATCTCCTGATTCAAACCTACTTTCACTTCTATATGTTGCTTGTTGCGTTCTTATTGACTGAGTTTTGGGGATGAACTAGGGTGAGCGCTGAATGGATATCCTATGAAGTTCAGTTGAACATGTACATATTTATCAACCGTCAGTGCCCTCGACGGGATTTCTACATCAGAAACATATGCATCATGAGCTGCCAAGTTTATCTCAAAATCTGTTTTAGAATGATCATCTTGGCTTGATCTTTCCCCATCAGAAACTTTGCATGAAGCAGAATGAAACTAATATCTGTGATTGTGTGACGTGAAGTAGTTTAATAGGGAATTTATAAAGTAGAAGAAAGTCCAAAAGAGTGATATATAAAGATCTGTCTTGTAATGTTCCCACTTGACTAGGAAAGATCTGTCTTGTAATGTTCCCACTTCACTGGGGCTGCAGGAGACATTTTTGGGCATACTCTAGTGTCCATATTTTCAGCAAGAAATTGTGTAATTCACAGTTAAGCCACAAGTTCAGATGCATGCCTGGAATGGGCGTTTATCTAGTCAAATAGAAGAGAATTTTTGTTATTTGGCTCTACATGTGATAAGAGGATGGAGGAACTCGTCAGTACTGGGACATTGTCTAAATGGCTGGAGATTTATGGTGTGCTTTGTCTTTGGTGTTTAACATCAACTGAATTGAATTTGCTTAAAAGTAGAGCTGCTAAATTTTTGGAGGCTACACTACAGGAAATCTATTACTACCTCTTTGTTGAATGGGAACAACTTGGAGCGTAGTGAACAACGGAACTTTTGAATAGGTTGAGATGCAATGCTGTAAACTGGAGTCATTTTCCTGATTAGTTGTTTGGTCATTTGGATGTATATATCTCCAACATTTCTTTTGATCATTTTCTTATATTGGAATGAAACAATTGTCATATAGATGCCTGTTTTTTTACCTGCATTGAAACAATTTCTTAGAAAATCTCAAAATAATGGGCAGGTGGACATGAACTTAGCAAGACAACTGGGAATGCAGGTGCAAGGGTTGGATGTGGTAATGCTTACCTTTTCTTATGGACTTTTCTGTGCTTTCTAACATTAACCTTTAGCGAGTAATATTCTGGGCCATGAGATGGAATGGAGTGAGTGTTGCATGTTATTTATTTTTCAATTAAAATCTTTTTGCTTGTACACAGAAGCCTGACATTTGTTACATTATTTGGACAGGCATCATTGGGCTCAAATCATCTGTTTAGAGTTGATACTTGGTTTGAGGGGTTACTTCATCAAGATGCCCTGCTGGTAAAAATTGAAGCAGTGAGAAGAAGAAGAACGTCCTTTCAAGTTTTGCAGGGTCTCGTCCAACACACTTATGCGAAGTTGTAATCTCCCAATAACAAAATCTATGTGAACTCGGAATATTCAGATTGTCAATCTATCGCCTTGGAAAGCTTTACCTTTTATTTGTTTCTTTTGCATGTGGTATATGGTGTCATGGTCTCTGATGGGTATGCTTTTGCATTAATTTCTCTGGGATATGCAATGAATCCCTTATCTTTAAGAAAAAGAACAAATATATGATGTCTTGTCGCTCATTCCTGCCGTAAAAATCTCGTGAAATTTATCTGATTCCTGTTCTGAAATAAACGTTTCGAATTCTTGTCACTGTCTGCCTTTTTATTTCCTCCTGTAGAGCAGTCGATAATTGCAGGCATAATGCTCAAGCAATCTATCGGAAAGCATAATGTTTCATCAGGAGACGGTTGTGTCCCCAGGCTTTGATAATCCCCAGTGGCCAGGAAGGTTTAATTTTGCTACCTCAAGCGTATGATAGAAGCTCTCGCAGGCTACCGAAATAATACAGCAGCTCGCCTCACGCTCCATCTCCTCCATCGGGAATAATCGTCTTTTTACAACTACCTCGATTTCTTTTTCACCTTGGAACTACAAAAATGTCCAAAGCTTTGTTCCTCCACCCCCAGTCCCAAGACTTACCACTTGCCAAACTGATTTGGCACCAGTCCTCCAGTACCTGCCATACGAGGGTGAGACAACTCACCACCCCATTAATGTAGTTGCAGAATATAGATTGCCGAGAAGATTTATAGAGTCCACCTGCGATTCAGTGCTGGGGCCACCATCATTGTGGCAATGACATTTGAAGTAAAAACCATAAGATAAAAGGCCGGATGTTCAATTTCTCTTTTTCCCTTTTCAGAAACAAATTTTGAGCAGGCCTTGTATTCAAGACTGATAAAAATGGACTACACACACATGTAACGAAACATTTTATTGATAAACAAAGCTTGCATTCAGAATAAAAGTACTTGCAACCGACCATAGTATCCAGAAGCAAAGCTACTAATTCATTAAAACCAGTATCTAGTTTAGCTTGATACAGTCTACACTTCAACTACATGATATGAAGGCAACGACCACGCAGGTTGCTAAGCTGTAATAAGAATGAACAACTTGATCAGAGAAGGAATTCTGATGTGAAGCAAGGGGCCTGGGACCTCTGCACTGTTTCTCGTCCAGCACGTAGTTCAGAACACTTCTACCCTCTCAACCATGTGTTTCTGTATGATGAGTTGTCCCGCAGAGAAGCATCGTGAGGCTTGTAATCCATTACATAGCTGTGGGGAAGCTTCAAGTGCCTTTTGATTGAATCTCTTAAAGCCATCACGCCCTGCAGAAGAAAATAAGTGTTCACTTTTTTTCTCTAGGACACAAGAGGAACGCTCTTAATTGAATGCAAAAGGAAAGGATATAGATGAAAATTAAAGCTCACTATTTACAGGATAGAGGAAAGAGTGGAACACAACAATTAGAACAATAGCAACTAATATTGACTAACCTGACGATCTGATGCATTGCGATTCCACACACTAAGTATATCCTCATTGTAACGGATACTTAGCACTGCACCGCATATGTCATCACTGTAATCAAGTTGATCGCCCACCAGGGCAAGAACCTGTAAGAGCATTTGCAAGTAGAATTCAATACCAGATACAGAAATGCCAACTTAAAGGAAAGGCTACCATTGAACTACAAAACACTTCTTTCCAATATAGGTGAGGGGGACCAAACTTCGCAGCTAAAATCTAGGATTTCAGCTTCACTGCTGACAGCCACACCTACAAAAGCAGCCAGTACATTCTATCGTCCATGACCTCAACTGCATTGACGATTTAAAACAAAAAAAGAAAAGGTAGCTATATAAAAGCAGTTACAGATTCAAAACCACAGAACCCAAACCCTTAAAAGTTTCCTTTTCATAGCCTATGAAAACCACGGTTTGCATCAAGGATACCACCAAATAACCCAATCCAGCTATGAAACTAATAAGACCTCAAGATGTTACCAGTCATTATCATGTGGTGGTTGGTTTGGTAAAGAACCAGGAAATTCATGAGTTCAAGTTCCATAACATCCATTTTTTGGATAAAAATGATTCAAAACAGATAAATATAACATGGCATGCGCCAAAAAATAACAAATAGCATCACACAACATGCTGTGTGCATGTGCGTGCATAGTCAAACAAAACTTCCAGGATTTGGTGATGAAAATCCAATTATGTTCGTCAAAAATTTCAACCGTCAAACTTAACAAGATAATCGAGTTTTTGCATGATGCCAGCAAAGAAAATTTAATTCCAGCTTCCTCTTACCAGATCCTCCCAAAAGCGACCAGAGACAACCTTCTTGAATCGTACGATCCACTTGCCACCATTGCAATTAGCAGAGTCCTAAAAAATAACAAATGTCAAGAGTTTTTTACATTCAAATTCAGCACAGCATTAGAAAGTTCTCAACAACTATGATGTGATTAAATTAAAGCAAAAACTAAATAATAGCTATTGCAACTTCAGGTTTGCAACATTACCTCCCATAGAGGACGGATTCCTTCCTTGAAAAGATGCAGATCAGTTGGGCTCGGCAGTAAAGAAGGTCGAGCCAGGTGGCAATAGCAGACCCAAAAACCTTCAACCTGCATGCCCATCATGCCGGAAGTCCAGTCAGCAAATGAATCAAGAAAAAGAACATCTATTTACATGAGGATATATCTCAACTAATATATTACCAAACAATCTAAAATTACAATAGAACTTACAGTACTGAACTCAACGATTTTCTTTATATTGTCCTCATATGATGCCTGTGTTCGAACTCCTGGCGTTCGACGAGTGTACCAAAATATGAACTTGTTCTGAACATAAACAAGTCAGAGCAAAATAAGCAACTACGTAAACAGACATCGTGAATTATATGAAAGAAGAGCTACATATGGTATTATTAAAATTATCAGCAAAGGTAACCATGCTCCCATATTGTACAATCAATAAAACATAAAACCCTAGTTTGACCACAAGGTTTATGTAGGCCTTACACCTTCGAACCATACTGGTAAGCATGGATCTCTTTACTGTGCAAGGAGAGAAGTTAAAATGCTTCCAGTAGCACAAACACAAGTCACTTGGGGCGAGGTAAGAAGATATGCAACAGACAACAGGTTTTCCATCAGCAATTTTCCTTGCAGAGCCACGTGAAAATGGTTTCAAAAGGACAACAAAATGCTTCTTTGAAACAACACCAGGAGCTGAGTTTTGAGAAGCAGGAAAACTACAGCTAGGGGTGATAAAGAGTAGTATCTTTCTGCTTCAATCACTTGGGGACCATATGGTTTTTTAAAAACTGCACTTGCTCCTCCCCCCACTTGTTTCTAAGAATCATGATTCATTATAATCAAGTTTTGAATTTTAATCAATTATCTACATAATTAAGATAGCATGTATGAGCTTCCAAGCTCAATTTTTGAGCTAAGAAATGCAACTGGAACTGGAAAGCACACGTGGAGATTTCGGATTGGTTAAAATAAACAAATGAAATGAAAAATGTAGACTTAAAAAAAAAAAAAAAAAACCTAGCTCAGCCGGACTTTTGCAAAAAATTGTAAACAATCAAATTGAAAAGCCAAAATACTAACCACAAATTATACGAAAAAAGAAAAGACGAATCACACAACCCATCGCAGAAAAACTACCAAATCGCAACAATAAAAGAAAATAGCAAACACGCATAAGAGAGGGTGAGAGAGAGAGAGAGAAAGGGATTGGGAACCTTAAGAGGATGCAAGCCAGCTTTGAGTTCGCGTGCTTGGCGTTCTTCGGATTCTTTATCGATGATATCAGTTGTTGAAGATGAATCAAGTGTCGCAGTTTGTGAGATGTTATTGTTGTTTTCTGGTTCCTTCTTCTCTGAGATCTCCATTTCTTAAATTTAAATTCTAATTATTCAAAGCCAAGGACAAACCCTAATTAGTACGGCCTTGTTTCTCTTTTTATATTTATGCTTCTCACAATTTTGGAGGTCCAGATCAGAGAGGAGGAGGAAGACGAGACTACACGATACACAATACAACGCAATCCGAGCGACTCATTTACACTCCACACTACACGTCGTACACGAGCCCATCATTTTATTTTATTTTTTGTTTATCATATGTCACTCTGACGGGCTAAATGTCCGCCTTTCTGTTTGTACAAGGGCCTCGACCCTGGGCTTAATGGGCCTCTGCCTTTTCTTTTTCCTTTTTCCTTTTTGCTTTTGCTTAAAATAATTCATAATAATTCCATGAATCTATGATTCTCTAATTGATAAATTAATTTATGACTGTAATATGTTTTTTTATCATAAAATACTAACATTATTAATTTAAAAAAAAATCAAATGAAGATGTGATTGTAGAGTTGATAAACGTAGCTTTTTATCCTTGTTGGTACTGTCTTTGAAAAGTGTTTTTAAAAAAGAATTTAATTAATATATTTTTTATATTTTTAAATTATTTTAATACACTGATTTTAAAAATAATTTTAAAAAAATAAAAAAATATTATTAGTATATTTTTTCTGAATGAAAAGTACTTTAAAAAACAACATCAATCACATTCCTAAACACACTCTAAATCTTGTTTTCAATAGTTATTTTGAGTTATTTTAGGTAATGTAAAAAAATATATAAATAAAAAAGTGGTATCAATAATAAAAATTTTTTAATTATTTTTCAAATTAGAAACTAAAAATAAAGATATTAAAGTTTTGGATCAAAATTATTTTTTTGAAATCTCAAAAATTACATAGACCTAATATTTATAATTCAAAATATATGAGGATTAAATTGAACATTTCACCAAAATAATTGAAAACACCACCCTTCTCTTTCGTGTTTTTCAACATGGTCCTTTTTCTTTCAATTTATTATCCCTTAATGATCTTAGCCAAATCAGCGTTCAATCATGTCCATAGGTGAAGGAGCAAAATTTTAATATATAAAGGGAATGGACCGGAAAAAAACTCATGGCACAGTGAATTCATAGTGCCCATGACCACACGTGTGTGTCTACGGTGCATGGGGGGATCAATATTTCCTATGCATTTTAGAATATTGGTAATGTTAATTACAATGCCAGCCACTGTTGATTCCTGAAAGATCCTTTTTTTTCCCCCATTAAATATTGCGATGATACGCTTCTATTGGTCTAATATTTTGGTTATGGGGACTTTAATTATAGCCGATCTGTATATTTTTACATTTTAAAAGTATTTTAAAAAAAATTAATTTTTAATTTCTTCTCTTTAAATCAATTTTTTAAAATTATTTTAATGCATTAATATTAAAAATATTTTTCAAAAAATTAAAAAATATTATTTTAATATATTTTAAAAAAATACTCTCAATCACAATCAACATATCCTTAAAATAATGACTCCAAGAGAAAATTCAAGAAATTGAAAACAGGAAAAACATGGAAAAAAAAAAGAGTTTAATCAACCACAGCAATCATATATGCTCGCACAGATATTTTATGGGAAAAAAATAAAAAAATAGAAAAAGCAAATATTCTTTCTTAAAAAATTCCCTGAAAGCACCAAAAAAAAAACTGGAAAAAAGGGAGTTGAACAGCCCTCTCACAGAAACATGAGCATGATGATGGCTATATATATATAAAGCATTGTATCACTTACGTTTTGTTTATTTTTATATTTTAAAAATTTTTAATTTTTTTTATTCTTTATTTTAATTTAATATTTTAATATATTAACATATTTTTAATAAAAAAAAACTTCAAAATACTACCCCAATCATACTTTTAAATTAAAACATTATTTTTGACATTACCCCGTAACCCTAATAACCCTCCCCTCTTCTACAAACTTTCTGAATTTCTAAGATAAAAGCCGTAATTAGTTTTGATTGTTACCATTATTGTTGTGTATTATTAGTTGTTCTTTCAATTATATTATTGTCATTGTTAAGACAAAAAAAAATATATTAACTTACTATCCTATCTTATTTATTTTCTATATATATGTCTATCTTATTTTCTATATATATATATCTGTTATCTCTATTATATTTTATTTATTTACTAGATTTATAAAATATTTATTTAGTCTAAAAATTAATCATGATGCGTGTAAACTAGTTAAGATATCTTGAATTTTAAATTAATTATTATTATTATTATAATTATTATGATTATGATTCATAAATCTAATTCTAATAATTAAGAAACCAAACCACTTTCTAAATCAAGAACATCGCTTTATCCGTCAATTACTTTCCTTTTTCTCTTTATTTTTTCTAGGTTTTCAATTCTAAGATTTAACCTTTTTGTTTTATTTTCAACCTCTTTCTTCAATGGTTCTATTTTCTCTTCTCTTCTTGCTCTTTATTGGCAAGGCTTCTTCGATATCAGTCTTGTTTATTTGTCTTGATGAATCAGCTTTGTTTCTTTATGATATTCAATCTTAATGTCCTGTTTCAATCTCTCTAAATCTTCCTCTTCAGGTGCCTTTCTCTTTCTTTTATATTCGTTTACTTTTATTAATTTGTATTTTTTTTATTGATGATTAGTTATTGATTTCATGATAATTTTTCATTTGGGGTAGTTTTTATTGGGTTGTTTATGTTTTGATTTGATTTGTTGTTTTATGGTGTTTGTTGTTGATGATGATGATGTTGTATTTGATCAAATTGCTTTATGTGTTTTTCTACCTTTTGTGTTTGATTGTCATTTGGCTTGTTGAGTAATTCTTAGTGAAAGTCATGTTTAGATTTTGTGAATTGGAATAGTAAATGTTAATGAGTTGACTTTGTTTTTTTTATCTTTTTTTATTTTTAGTTTTTTTGTAGCAGGATTAGAATTTTTTACACTTAAAAAACAATGAAGTAGAATTTAGACCTAGAATGTTTATCTTTTATTTCCATTTCATTTCTAAGAGGTTTGAATTTAAGTCTTTTTATTTACTTATTCATTTTTTAAAATTTTAGGAATACCTTTTAGTTTGAGTTATTTTTAATTTAATTGTTGTTCATGGACTAAGGAAACTATCAATTATTAATTGCATGAGGGCTAAGTCTACGTTTTAAAAACAAAAAAAAATTAATAGTGTTGTGAAGCAATTATATTTTTTTGTTTTGAGGGGATTATCCTTATAGATTGTCGGTAATTAAAATCTTACCCCAAGCTACTTCATGTGCAAAAATTAAAGACTCTATGTAGTGAACTTTAATGTTTCAGATAATTCTTGATACTAGAAATGTGTAACTTTGAAGAAGAAACAAAAGGAAAATGAACTTTCATAGACACGTGACAAATTTTGATAACTAGGATGTTGTGTTAATTGTTTTATTTTCATCACCTTATAATTATTTTGGAATCTTGATGAATTGGAGGTTACAAAGGGTTATTATGAATGGAAAAGTTGGATTAGATAAAGGCATTTATATAGGAACATGGGACAAACGGTGTAAGAATGCCCTTATGGAGAAACTAGAAAGGCATAATCATTATAAATCTATTTATTATGTGTCATTCTAATGTTTTGGGGAAAAGAAGACATTTAACTTTCATTTTATAAGTGTGTAATCATACGATATCACCATTCTAGTGAAGGGGAGGGCCTTTTAGTTTAGAATTCTTTTTGAACATTTTGCCTTCATATTTTATTTCTTACAAAGCTAGTACTTCCTGATAAGTTTTTATGTTGCTTCTTGTCTCTATTTGAAATGGTAAGCTAATATAATCAACATATAAAGGGGAGGGCATATTTTCACTTGAAGCTAGTTCCATCATTATTGACTCATGTCTTTGTCATCTTTTGATCTATCAAAACTTGTTCCATAGGTTTAGAAAGACCCTAATTATTTCAAAACCTACAGGAAAAAACATATCATTTTTAACGAAATTAAAGTTGTTTTCATTATGGTTTGCTTAGTGTTGTGATTTTTTTATGGGGGCAAACCTCAAAAAATACCACCAACTATATAGATAGTCTTTATGTTACCACCTAACAATTCTTTGTATCAATTTTACACTTAAACTTTTTTTTAAAAAAATTATTTAGGATTTCCATTCATTTTAATGCTTTCCATCGATAATTCCTTCCAAATTGTACTTTTTATTTGTGAGAAACATCATTTTATAAGGAACTTGATGTTTATCTTAAGTATTCTAATAAAAGTCCTTAATTGAGAAATCAAATAGCATAGTAGTAAAATCAATAGAAAAAATAGTTTGGGTGCAAAATTGATAATTCTCAATAATCTGCTAGTATATTTGATGTTTGTCTTTTTTTTATGTGTGGGAAAGCTTTAATATTATTTTATTCATTTCCACTCTCTCTCTCTCTATCCATGTGTATTAAGAGGGGGATGAATGCATATGTGTCACTTTTCTATGGGGTAGTATTTGTTTAAAAGGATGACTGCACACTGAATTTTATGTGAGCATCATCCTAACAACAATGGATTAATAAGAAATTATAACATTGAAACAAATTTTACATGTTAAACAAATTTCTCTTAATTGGACAAGAGGGTATATGATATGTCTGAGTTTTTCTCTTTTATGAATTATTTGTAATTGATGATTTATAGACTTTAATCCATTATTCTAAATCATGAACTTGAATATGGTTAATGTTACGCTATAGTATCCTACATTCCAAATAGATGCATCTATAATAGTTGGTTCTAATAAAGTAAAAGGAATAACAATAGATAAATTGATAATTAGTCACTCGAGAAAATAGATGAATTATTCTTCTTTTTTATTTGGATATTTCCATGTTTGTTTTGTTTTTGTACTTCACTTAGGATCATGTAGTCATTTGAAAACTGTTGACAAAAGACTTAATGCCTCAGCTTGGCTAGATAGAGGTAGTGGGATAAAAACTTAGTAGGACAACAATTACTCTTTAGCTAATATTGTATAGTTATTGTGTATACATGCAACATAACCTTTCTTTTGCTAGATAGAGGTAGCGGGATAAAACTTAGTTTAACAACAATTTCTCACTTGTTTAAGCTTATATAATTATTGCACTGACATGCAATCTTTACATATGAGATTTGCTTTCCACTATTTTTGTTATTTTTTGTCTGAAAAAATCTTGAAGATCATGAATAAATTATTTTACAACATGGAGGTGGTTGTATTGACTAGCATCGGCTCTTAACCTATTGAAACATACTCGAGTAGATATGTTGAACAATTATGGTGATGTCAGGGAGGCCTTAGCCTATTTATAATCACTTTTTTATAGCTGAGTTAAACTTTCAAACTCATTCAGTTTGGGGCATATTAGTGAGGAATTTCTTATACGGGGTTTCTATGTACTTATAAATATCAGGAAACAACAATAGCTTGTATCTGAATTGGATATGAAACACAATTTCCCTGTTGGAAGTTGACTTTTGTTTTCCTTCTCTAGAAATTGCTTTGGAAGACTCCCATGAAAAAGAAAAAAGTTTTATGAGGGAGAGAGATAAAACAAAGAACAAGTTAAGGCATGACAAGAGGATGAATGACTGATGAAAAAAGGAAGAGAAAAATAAGATAATATATTCTTATGACATGTCAAAAGTCTAAATTTATAACTAAGGGATAAAAAAGATATTGTCATAACTTTTGGACAAAATGAATGGAAGTGAAAGTCATAAATTCTTAGGACATATCATAAATCTAATTTCATATGAAATAGAGAGCTCTACTAAGAAAGACATTTAAATTATTTATAGCTTTATAGTGTTTAATCCAGTTGATGAGTCATATGGTTGTCATATAGCTCTTAGCTTCTCAGTGGAGTTAGTATTGGTTATGGAGCAAACCAGGCACAAGCTCACAGCATATTATCAATTATCACTGGTCGTGATCCACTAGCAACTTCTTTATGAGGGGGTCAAATGAATGGATTATATGTTTCATCTCTTTAACTGTTTGTTTGAAGCACATTCATGAATATCTTTTAAATGGTTTGTTTAAAACATTTTCACTAATAAATTAAATTTGAAGTTAATATATATGGATTAAAAATAGATTGAGTTATAAAATTTCTTTAGTAGACAACTTAAAAGTAAGGTAAAATTTCTATATTCACAAATCATGAGATACACAAATTTTTATTTCTTTTAATCCACTTAAACAAGTTACAATATAATTTGTGCATAGTAGATAATTCAAATTGATTTAAATAAATTCTAAATTATTTTTTTGTGCCAATTCATGAAAAAAAAAGAAAAAAAAACAAAGTTGGTTAGTTGTTTACTTCTGAGAAGGCGGTGCTTATATGCTTAGCTTTTTGGTCATTTACATGTAATATTTCTTACAAAACAATTTGACCGTCGCCAAGGTCTGGTTGCTTATTTTTTATTTATATATAATTCAAAAGAGTTTATAAATATCATTTCATAATGTCTTTCTACTCAACATCTTGTTCATATAACTTGTAATAAAAGTCCAGTTTTTTGCCTTACATACAATATATTTTATGCCTTCATTTCTCAATAATCATTATTTTATCTTTATTTGATTAGTCCAAATAATTCAAGCTTTATATTAGTTTGTAGTGCTGAACTATATACTTTTGTTAATAGGTAGATGGGGATTTCCTGGACAGAGCCTTGACTTCAAAACAAAGGAATGCTTATAATTTTGTATTCTTTTATGCTTCATGGTATCCTTTCTCATGTAGTATGCTTCCAAAATTTGAAATTCTTAGTTTCATGTTCTCTTAAATTGAACATTTGGCTATTGAATAATCTTGAGCTCTACCAAGGTGAAACACCATTATTCTTGCCTATTTATAATATTTCCTCATCATTGTGGATGATATGGCTATAAAGGTATAAGACTTATTCCTCGTAGCCTAGTTTTAATTTGATTTTTTTTAATTATCATCTTTTGATATTAATTGAATGTTTTATTGATTTTTTTATTGGAGATTTTTGTCAAACACGAACAATCTTTAGTTAAGTTATCTTATATTTTGTCTAGGGGTAACAATGCCATATCTTTTTTGTAGTATATTTTAAAGATATAGAATCCATAGCCTACCTTTAATATTAATAGTCAACCAGAGATTAAAAGTTTTGTATGTTGGGCCAAAGAACCTTCAATCTCTTACTTAGTTTTATAAGAAAACAATAGGTAGATTTGTTTTTCCATGCCAAAAAGTTATGTATATTCTTAATAAGCTCATTTCCCATCTCTTCTTCCACCATTTTATAAGCATTGATTTCTTAGACCTGATTATGCTGTAAGATTAACATATATAAAGTGTTTTATTAAATTATAGTCAATATTTACTTTGCAGCACATTAAAAAGTTGTTCAAGGGTTTATCAATGCCCTATAATTACACGTGATTTCCAATAATATATAATAGTTAAGTCATCAATAAAATTTATATATCCTATTTGTAACCTGATTGTCTATGATCTAGGACTTGAATCAATTCAATTTTTTTACCAAAGATGACTCTTCTAGTACAGAAGGTCCTGGAAAATCTATCTTACAACCATAGAATGGACCATCCTGGGAAGAGATAATAAAAAGAGAACCCTACTTAGCATTTATTATATTATTTCTCTATTTGAGGGTGCTGCTATATGCATCTTTAAAAGCATTGTCGCATCTCAAGGTTTTCTATGTCTCTTATATACCACATTTCAACATGGAAATATTTGGAGAGACTAGCCAATTTTTTAGGCGTATCCTTTATATGATTGATATGAGGAGAATTTGGATTAAGCTAAGATTATACAAGACCAGGAATTTCCATAAAAGTACAAAAAATTATCAAGTTTAGGCTTTTTCACTGGCTTCTATTTCTTTGGGTGAATCTTCTTCGTCAACTAGGTCATAGTCTTGAGTTATATCCTAGTATCTCTTGGCATTTATAATCAAAGGTATAAAAGAGCTTACTACTATTAACATCATGTATTACAATTAGAATTATTGTTTTGGGACAGGTAGTCTCTCTCACCTATTAAAATTTTACTATTAGTGATACTTGTAATGATGATAGCTGAAACCATTGCTGGTTGTTCTAGTTTTGTATATTATTTATCATTTGGAGGAACATCTTCACATTTTAGTTGGATGTAAACATATCAAGTTGTCCTCTCTCTTTCGCACGCCACGCGCCCTAACGACCAAAACAAATAGCAAGTTTAAAGTTTATGTTCAGATACTTGAAGAATAGGAAACTATAAATAGGTTCAAGATTTGATAAAGAGATCAATACCAATCTGAAGGATAGAAAATATTTCCAAGTATAGTCCATTAAAGTTTCTCTTTTTACCTCAGTTGTAATGTTTTGACATAAAAAGAAACATTTTAATAGGAAAAAGCAATGATACCATTGGAGTAATTATTAAGTATAAATGATTGGAGTAGTTATTAAGTATAAATGAATGAGAGACATCGAGGTAATTGTACAAAAACCTGATAAGTATAAATAGAAAAGAAAAGGAAGAGATAACCAAAAGAGAGGGATAGAAAGAAAAGATGAGAAAGAAAAATTAAGGAGATGAGATTTAAAAGAAATAAATCTCTAGTATAAGATTTACACTTTCGTTGTGAATAATTGTTGTAATTAGTTTGACTTTAAAATTGTTGAGGTTTTAGAGTTTAGAAATTTATATTTTTAACTTTAGTTGATGGATTAATTGAAGTGTTATAGGTTAAATGTTCGAGGTTAATTATTATTATTTGAGGTTGTTAAGAGGATTTTTGAAAATTTGTCATTTTGGGAAGACTAAAGACTAGTGGATTAAGAATTTGAAATTCTGATTAACTGACTGATTGGTTTGTCTAACTCGGTTGATCAGTTAGATTGTTTGAATTTAGTTGATTGATAAGTCATTTTTAATCAACCAGTTGACTTGAAGGATTTTAATAAATTAATTGATAAATTTCAGTTGACCAAACAAAAAAGGTTCATTAATTTTTTTAATATCCGTTAATTTAAAATATATTTAGGATTAATTAGGTAGACTCGTTTTGTTTTTATAAATACATTTTGATCTCAAATCTTAGAGTTGTACTCTCTTAAGTTTTATGCTAGGAGTCATTTTATAATATATTTCTTTTTGTACTGCGATACTTACTTTTTAGTTATTAATAAGATTTTGTTGATATATGCTTTTGATTTTCTTTTACTTTTTAGTAAATTAAATAGATAATATTCTATATTCAAGAGGAATAATTTAAATTATTAATATCAAATGAATTATTATTTTTTATTATATATATATATAGACACACACTAATATTTATTATAAAACACAATTATTTATTGAAATTAAAAATTAAGATGAATCATTATGTAATTTTGAATTGATAATTTATTGTTTAATTAATTATATAAATTGAGCTTTTAAAAAATATTTTTGTTTTGTTTGATTATAACCCTATAATATAAATTGTTTTGTTTGACATATTTTTATTGTTTAATTAATTATATAAATTGAGACTTTAAAAAATATTTTTGTTTTGATTATAACCTTGTAATATGTCATCTAGAATAACCATATTAATAATGTTAGTTTTAATACAATGCATTTTAATTTTTTAAAGAAACTGACCTTATAATAATTCTTGATCTCATTGTGAAATTTTCTTATAAAAACATAAATCTAAACTTTATATATATATATATGGATATATTGCACAGGTAAGAAACGGGGAAGAAAAGATTCCAGTCGTGATAACAGCGATGTAGTCTTTATGCAGGGGTTTTATTTATTTATTTTTCTGGGTTGCGGGGAATTGAAAAAAACTACAACTGTTAGAGCTGCACAGTACTCCGTTATCGCTTTATTGAAGTCCCCACTCCTCGTGCACCTGCCCCCCATGATTTCAGTGGTGGGGTCGTCATCGTGCCACCTTCCCTTTGACGAAACCTGATGCTCGGCATGAGCCATATTTCCCTTTGATTGTGCTCGCCGTCACCGGCGAAGAAATCTCTGCATTTATGGCAAGGAATACCCCCCCCCCTCCTTTATTCAACTCGACACGAGTCCCTCTTGTTCATAGCCAAATCAACACAAGCACCCCTCAACTTTTAGATCTTTTCAACTAGAGCCCCTTAAGTTTCTTTTTCGGATTTCAATCCCTGAATTTTATAAAATCTATACTTTAAGGGCTGTGTATTGTATTGAGATACAATTAACCTCACTCAAAAGATAAATAAAATGACTCCACTTAATCTAGTTTATGAGGATATCTTATACCATTATTGAAATTGAAAGAAAGATGGCCAAAGTTTAATTTTCATAATTACGATGAGATTGCTAGTTAATATGTACACAAAATATATGAATATACAAGGAGCATCCGATGTTCAAAATTTTTAAGCAATTTTCTCCCCCATTTTTTCCCTTTAATTTTCCCCACAACGTCATGAGAGGTGTAAGGATCTGGAGATGGGATTAAAAAGAGAGGAAGGAATAAGATTTGGGTAGCCTAGTTTGGCTAGGTGATAAGCATTCCTTGTTAAAAATAATAATAATAATAATAATAATAATAATAATAATAACAATTGGATCCTATACCATTAGCAAGATTGCTTGAATCTAACCCTTTAAATAAATAAAACGCTTTCTTGTGTTTTCTTGCATCAATGGTCACTCATCATGGCTCGGCAAAAACTTGGATTTTTTAAAAGAAATTATTTTTTTAATATTTTTAAATTATTTTGATGTGATAATATTAAAAATAAATTTTAAAAAATAAAAAATAAAAAAAATATTATCTTAATTTAAATAAAATATATATTTAAAAATAACTATTATCGTAATACCAAACAATTACATATTACAAATGCAATGGCATAGCAATGTTATAGATGTTTATCTGAATCAACCACCTTTGTGATTCAGCAGAATATCGCGCGAGGAAGGCAAATATGTCACTCCACAACGATCAAATTTACAAATTATTAATTTTTACAACTTAATAAAAAGACACAAAAAGCCAATAAAGATTAAAGAGAGCTCCAGCCTATGGACAGTTGTATGGAGGCTTTCACTTTCATCTTTGCTGCTCTTCGATCAAGACCTACCCTATCACTTTCATTCCAAGCAAACTTCTCCAAGCAACCGACACCCTTCTCTTTCCTTCCTTCCCTACCTCTCCATGGCCATGAGAGTAAGACTATCGAAGGAATCTCTAGCAAAGACTTTCTTCTCCATCTCCCTCTCTAGGAATGTTCTTCAGAGGAACTTACGAACATATTTTTAACACGTACTGTTGGCACCTTTTTTCTCCAAACTTGGTAGATTAAATTACTTAACAATCCAATATAGAATTGAAAAGAAATATCAAGGAAGCCTATCAAACAAGGCAATTGTATTCTCCAAAGTGGGTCCGATGGACCACCACCTTGCCTTCTCGTCGCCCGTGGGAAGGATTAGCCTTCGAAACATCACATAGCTATCCAAAAGAGCAAGCTCACACTCCAACTCAGAGCAAGAGGACACCATGGAACGGTGGCCTTGGCTTTTCTAGCACATCATGAAGATTCCACACTTCTTGTCTACCTTCCTAGATAGCTTGATCAAGTAACTCAGCCCCCCCTCCCCGCTAAAAACAAATTAGCCATCATAGTAAATAAATTTAAAGACGCTTGCCCATATACTTATATAATAGAGATAGCCCTTCTTCTTCTTTTTTATCTATTTCTACTTCCAAGAGAAACTTCTCTCCCTCTATGTGATGGATCTTGAAGAGTGGGAGCTACTACCCCATGATGGGTTCATTGATTACCATGAAGATGGTGAAAAGATGACCTTTGGGGCAAGCAAACGTAGTAATCCTCGTCGTCCCAAGAGCATGGTCAACATGAACTACTTCATGTGCCCATCTTCACCACCGAAACATTCTAGGCTAGTACCTAATCAACCCGTCCCGGTTCCAATTCAGTTGGAGCCAACAACAACAGCTGGCAAGGATGTCCCAGAAGGTCATGTGATCTCAAACAAAGAAGTGATCTCCGTGGTACCTATTGACCTAGGTGCTGCGGTTCCTTCTGTGATAATGCCACTAGTCAAAGAAGCTGATCAAGACTCAGTTTCTCAAGTTTTCTTCAAGAAAATGAAGGAAAACGAATTTGTCGACATGAAAATGGACTCTCCAAAGGCCTCTAGCAGTAAGGGTGGCTTTGTGCCTCCTCAAATTGATGCTGGTGCTACTTTTAAATTTGAAGACCAAAGCGATCATCAGGGCTATAAAGGTGATCAGGAATTGGATGCCACCAAGATTTGTTCTCCAAGGATCAAGAGCACTGGAAAAGAAAGTGGTACAAAAGGGGAGGTGAGATGGGAGGAGGGTGGTAGTGGCTTGAATTTATGGAAGTTGAGCTTAACTGGGATTGGTGCTATTTGCTCTTTTGGTGTTGCTGCTGCTACCATCTGTATTTTCATCTTTGGGAGTCACCAGAGAAACAAGCAGCAACAACAGAAACAAAAACCGAGCTTCCAGATTTACACCGATGACAAGGTTTGGATTTTCTTTGTTTTTTAATTTGACACGGTATTTTATTTCTCAATCAAGCATATATATTTGTGCATATGCCAATTGTGCATGGATCATACGGTTGATTTCTTAATATTGCTTTCAATGAAGTACTAGATATTTTAGATCACAGAACTTGAAAATAAGTAATCAAATGTAGCATGATCAATCATTTGTATTTCAATCACATTTTGATTTACGCTCGTCCTTACTGGTAGATACGACATTTTTTCTCCCTCTCTCTTTGTGCTGGCATAGTTTTTTAAAAAGGGATTTGAATTTAAAGTACTGTAATCTAGGGGAAAATGTTTAGTTATCAGGGTATGCTTATGGCCTTGATATGACAAGATCACTTTCTGATATTTACGGAATAATCACAGAGCAAAACAGAGTATACATTTATGAGGAGTGTCATGTATGAAAATACCCCTAATTACCCCATTTTATTTCTCATGTCTTTTATGTACTAAGATTTTTCTTCATTTTGGGGATTTTTAATCTATAGCACGCACTCACAACTGTGGTCACAGAGGATTGAGCAAGTGGTTCACCATGCAGCAAAATTGAATGGAGCAATTTCAGTCGCAAGAGTACCACCTATTGCTAGAGCTCACATTACCTATGGTGATTACCATGGTGGTATCTGAGGCAAAAATCCCAGTTGCTCCCCTGCGTCAATTGGTTACTAAGCAAGATGACAGAATGTTTTGTATACATAGGCCCATAGGGTGGTCTCCTTATTTTATACATTAAAAATATGCGATCTTTGTGTGGATAATAGATTCCAGTGAATCCTGTATATATCTGAGATCCCTGTGGATGAGCCACTAGTTAAATGCTGGTTTCTTGTACGTGTGTGATTACAGCACTCGCTGAAAGTTGGTATTGGGAGTGACCCAAATAGCTAGTTTTGCTGCTGCTACTCAAGCAGTATACTTAAGTAATTAATGATGGGAATGCGTTGAACAAGTAACCAGAGCAATTCCATGTATGTGCAGATGAGGATGAGTGTGGATGCAGTCAACTGATAGAATCGTATTTTATTTGCTAGTTGGCCTCCGTTGTCACTTGCCCGAAAGCTCTTATCCTGAATGGCTAATTGTCCTTGTTTGTTCTGAAATTGAATATTTTCTTCCTCTTATGGAGACTGCTGTAGGTGGTTTTAATCTTTGAATATAACACACCTGCGGGCCAAATGATTAAGCTTGAGAGATGCACCTCATTGCCATCCAATGAGATTTCTCTTGCAGGCTCTTTGAGATATTTGTGAAAAAGAAATGAAAATGAGTGATTGAACAACACAGCAATCCAAGCAAGCGAGATTTATGGAGTCGTGTCCCACTTGAGAAAGTGAATGCTTTAGCAGACAAGATTGCTGCAAGATACTCAAGTCTTAATATGTTTGTTTCTTTTTATATTTTTTAAAAAAATAAAAAATTAAATTTTTTATTTTCTTTAAATTAATATTTTTTTATATTTTTACACCATTTTAATATACTAATATCAAAAATATTTTAATATATTTTTAAAATAAAAAACATTTTAATATATTTTTATGATTTGAAAATAACTAGTAATATTATATATATAGAGAGAGAGATTCTAATTGAAGATATTATTATTAAATCATTATGAGTTTTTTTTCTGTGTCTATTTTTTAATTCTTTTAGTACCGTCAAATTTTTTGCAAGAAGCTTTGGCAGTTTAAAAGATACAAATTTTGTTAATTTGTTCTCCACCAAGACATCATGTTATGCTTCAACTTTGAACACATGATCTTTAAATAGCAAAAACTTAAGCCCACAATGAGATTTTAGATCTAAGATTTAAAATGTCTCAAAAATGAATTAATAGAAAACACTTTAACTAGAAACTAAAGCAAGAACAAAGGGAAAATGACAATTAAAGGAAAGGAAATGGAGGGATGTCGGGTTGATATAATTTGATTATTTATATAATTAATTGTTTAGTGGTTTTTGTTTTCAATTAGATATTAATGTTTGAATTTTTTATTGATTGATAGTGAATTTAGAAAATTTATATCCTCAAACTAAAATAAGAAATTAATAAAAGAAATTAATATATATATAATATATTTTATTTATGCATATCGGATTTAATTTCTCAATTATTCTTGATTTTTGAATGAAATACCATTGCATTCCTTTATTTTTTTTAATTTATCATGAAAAAAAAGGTTTAATCTAAATGTAATAATGGTTTAAATGATTTACAATTCAACTCTTATATTATCATAAACTTTAAACACCTCGAAAAACTTTGATGTGGGATGATGTAGTATGAGTTACGACTTTATTGATTTTTTAACTTTTACATCTCCTAAAAAAAATTCAATAGGCATCTTAAATTAAAATCAATGACCTGTGTTAGATTAAAGTAATAATCAACTAAAAGATTCATGTTAGATTTTAAATCGTATATGATTTTAACTTTTCATATTAAATATTCAATATATATTTTAAAGCAGCAATCAATTCAATGATTTGTGTTATATACGGTGAGGTTTCTAGTCTAATCTGTTTTTTTTTTTTTTTTGGCTATAACACTTTCTTTGAACATCTACGGCTATAATTTGGAATGAGTTTTATTTCATAATAGTGTAGAACAATATTTTCAATATTCTTTTATACAGTGCTATACAGAGGAGTGGTTCGTTGAAATTAATGCAAAGACTTTAATGTGATAATGCTTATTTGTTGGCTTCTACTGTTTTGTGCATTAACTTTTCATTGACTTTTAACTGATTTTATGGAATTGAAAAGTTTTCATCCCTTAATGATGAAATGTATACTATTTATTTATTTCATGTCTGTAGTAGCTTTCTTTATGTACTTCATTTTCCCTTCTCTATCAAGTTTTGTACGGATATAACAACTTTTTTTATTAAAAAAAATTATTCGACCACTTTACACCTTCTTTGATTAATTATATAAGTTTTAAAATTAATAATTATTTAAATTTTTAATAATCATCGTATTAATAATCCTGTGAACCATTTAAGTTTTCGGTTTAAGTTTTTAATAATTATTATATTAGCAATTAAAATACTTATGATTAAGAGTAGAGAGGAAACAAATCTCTTTAAACATTTATATTTTATAAATTTTAAATAAATTAATATAAATATACTTGATTTTTTTTCCCTTTTTCTAGTTTTGTATATATTTTTAATTCTCAAAACATCAAACATCACACAAAAAACCTTAAAAGTTTCGTTTAAATAAGAAAATCTTTGTAAATCTTATTTTACTCAAAAAAAATATTTTTTTTTAATTTCCCTCCATTTTTCATACTTATCATATTCTAAACATCAAATGTTGTTTAAAAATTCTCGAGGCCTTATTGTTTTAATATTTTTTTATATACACAAATTCTATAAGGGACCCGTCTCATTTTGTGCTTTTCTTTGCGTATAAAACAATATGATAAGTTAATAATCTTACTATTATATATGGAATACAACTAGACAAGTACAAGTAGCATGTATTTTGGATAACCTCGAGGAAGCATGTTGGCACAATGTGGTTGAAACTCTGCTACCAACAAAAACGACACTGTTTATTTTGATGTGAAAGAATGCACGCTGGATGGACATAAAATTGCTCAAGCATGAAAGGGTATTTTATTAGAAAGAAACTAAAAAGCGTGGTGTTTTCATTGTAGAAATTTATGTTGATATTTTTTTTAATTTTATCACGTATTGGCGAGGATGAGTAAAATTGAAACTAAGGGGACCAAAGTGTACAGCAAAGAGAAAAAGGTCACATTTTAAAACATTATACAAAAGTTCACTTTTATCCTTCTGTTTTCTAAACTATAATTTTTTGGTTCCTTACTATTTCAAAGACTCAAATTGTGGCAAACAAAATATTTTATTTTTATTCTTCAATCTCTGATTTCTGATTTAAGAGGGAAATAAAAAGGACACAAAATAACTGGATTTCGATTGTAAATTAAAAAAAAAATCAATGCACACCAATTCCACTTATGAAAATGATGATTTTTTAATCCATAGATTTCATTCGATCAGGAGAGTTCAGCTAGGTGTTGTTTGTCCTTTCCATCACTTACAACGATAGATTTGAGGTTTTTCACGCCATTTGTGGATATCTGTGGCAAGGTGAGAAGGCAAAAGTTTGCGCTTTCACATCAAATGTAGATTCTATGCATTCACAGCCATTGATGGAAAGGGAAATCCCTCACCCAATCTGCGTTTTCGTAGGAAGACGTTCTAACAAAACAATAGCACAGCATGACAAGTTAAATGTAACAAGAGGGTATCAAGGCCTCAGAATTGCAGAAAATGTCTGTCAGCAAGACTCATTCGAGTCATTCAGTCCCGAAAGATGGTTTGGTGACTGATATCATCATCGGCCCATCCAATAAACATGCACAATATCAACAATCAAACCGTATGCACTAAACTAAATCCAGCATTCATGGATTTACTTTGCAGGATAGTGAATTTAGACCCAACATTCCAACACAAAAGTATGTATCTATACATTTCTGAATCACCTAAAAGTAATGAGCAGAGAAGACATGTCATGCTCCTTTCCCTCAAACTGACTCAGGAAAACTCTTATTATCAGCCTCAGGCGAGACCAAATGGGGCATCTCGTATTCTGAATACCCTTTGATTTTGTGAGGCTAATAATTTAATCCCTCTTGGAATCTATTAATCCTCTCAATCTCAAAACTAGAAAAGGATTATATATTCAATAAATATTCGAATCCAAACTATAAAAGGAACACAGAAATAGAAGTTCCGTACCCTCTCAAAAGAGATCCAGATTGTTGTCCGCCTCTGTCTGAACCAGACGGTATTGTCTTGTTAAGAGACCTTCTGGTTATTCGGAGGCATTATTACAATGAAAATTAAGAGATGAAATAAATTAAGGAATGTCAAAGGCTGCTTGGAGGACAACTGGTAATGAAAAGAGCAAAATTGTCCCCTCAAAAGGGCCTTTGATTGAAACGACCGAAGACAAAACATCTTTCTATCAAATTTGATTTCTGCCTCCTAACTAAGCCAGTTATGAAATTGTTTCTCAATTCATACGGCTACTCGAAGAGGCAGTGAAAATTGAAGACATGAATCTGTAATTGAAATGGAAGACGGAGTGCAGTAAGGGAGACGGAGTTCGGGCTAGGCTTTTAAGGATGGGGATTTAGGGTTTCTTCTGGAATATTAGAATTACAAACATGCCCTTTTAAGCTAGCCATGTAGCTGTAGTCCTGCACAATTCCTCATTATAATTGAAATAAATATTCAGTTTGAAATATATAAATACTGAATAAGACACTGCATGTATTAAGTGAGTTTTTGAAATTATAACAGTTGTTTTTTAAAATATTTTTTATTTTAAAATATATTAAAATAATATTTATTTTTTAAAAATAATATTTTTATATTAGCATATTAAAATTATCTAAAAATATAAAAAAATATTAATTTAAAATAAATAATAAATAAAATTTATTTAAATAATAATAATTTTCAAAACACAAAAACAAACGTGTATATTTTATTTATATTTCTTATTTTATTTTATGTAAAATATCTTTTTATTAACAAAGTTGCTTTTAATAAAGTCCAAGATAATTGAAATAAATATTTTAAAAAATCTCAGTAATTCAATAGAGTAAAAAAAATATTTTTGAAGGTAAAATTCTTACTTTTTTATAAAATGTTTTAGGATGAAAACATATTTTTTCTATTAGTAAAGTAGTTTTATAAGTAAAAACTTATCAAAAATGTAAAAATCAAGTTTTCATAAAAATTAAAAAAAATAATTTTTTTATATGGCTGTAAAAAATATAATCTCATTTAAAAGTATGACATAATCAATGATTTTATAAATATAATAGTAATTTTTACAGGGGATATATCAACAAACAAAATATATATATATATATAAATCATCATTTAATTTTATAATAATTATAAACCCTGATTAATATTTAAAGATTTTAAACAAGGAGTTAATTATATTTTTTTAAAAAAAAAGAGATTAAAATCACCCTCCAATATTATATCTAAGGTGAAAGGTTCCGTTAAATATACCTGCCATATATACATGCTAGAAATTTATTTAAATTAATATGTGCACTTTTATTATCAAAGGTAAATAACTATTAAAATTTAAGATAGAGATATAAAATTCATACTCAATAAAATGATTTAATCTTTACTTTTATCATAAAAGTGTTGAATCCAAAAGCATAATGATAAATAATTAGATTCTGACCCATTTAAATTAATTATAGACAAAATATGTCCTAGGATCACCATTCATTCATCTCTAGTAATTCTTGTTTTTTCACAGTCATTTAACCATGTCATATCTAATAATATTCAGGTTTATTTTTTTAACAAGTGATAATTTTTATTATTAATAATCATACAATATATTTTATTATTTACGTGACATTTAATATGAAACATGCTCTCTCTTTGTTAGCCTATGTCATCTTTTTTTAATATGAATATTAAGTGTTTTTCTGATCATCAAAACTTTTTTAACAATTAGATACATGACATTATTATAGTTCTCAAGTTGTAACAATTCATCCTTGTTGAATTTATTATTTTTATATAATTATAATCATTTTATTTGGATATTGTGAAACTATATGTTCACTACTTAAATACTTGAACATTAAACATCATGATTATGATTAAATAAAATATTGACTTTACCTTTTGTTTTATTTTAGTACCCTAATTTTTTTTTGAAGCCTTGGATGTTTTAATTTTGTTGTCTATGATATTTAAATTTAACATGACAGCTCCCTTTCTTCTATAATTCAATTTTCAAGTTAAAAAGAAATTAAAATTATCTCATTAATATGTATTATTTTTTATTTTCAAGCACCTCTCTGTTTTTGTAGCCGTACGAATTATATTTTCAAGTTCAATATAGTATTATAACTCAATCACACTAGCTATTCAATCAATTTAAGAACCTTTCTATTACAATTTTTTTATTATCCATATCATTAGCTCTAACTGTAATAATTTTTTATTTTTTTTTGGTAATCTCACATGTTCTTGGAATCCCAAGACAACAGTACAATCTTTGATATAGCTATTTATAATAATAATAAGGAAAAATTTTCTTTTTCATTACTGTTTTTATCTTATCCCAAATCTATGGGTCTCTCTCTATTATTTAATTTTTCTAAAATAAATTAATTTCATCAAATGGTAGTATAGTTAGTAAACTCAATAATAACAAGTTTTTTTTCTTTATTTTATAGCAACGATGATAATAAAAAATTAATTTTATTTTTTTCTTTTTAAATGAACTTTCAAGTTATTATTTTCTTGAAAAACTAAAATCTTCATCTTAAAAAGTTTCAAATTTTTATCCAAGTCATCCTAAAACCCGTACTTCCTATTTACCCTTGTATGGAAAAAAATTGCTTAACCGGCTAAACTCTCTTAGGTCTTTGGTTTTTACATGGCTATAATCTATTATCAAAATCATGAGCATTTATAAATATATATATTCAACTATAGATTCTTTAAATGTAAATTAGCTCGTCTTATAGATATTGTTTTTTTATTTTAATTTTCATGTCAACAAAAAAAAAACAAGTGGAGAGAGAGGAAACCCCAATTTTTTTAGTATTTTATTAATTATTAACGATATGATAGTAAAAACAAATCCTTGCTAAATTTAACACCAATAAAATATTAAAATGTTTATTTATATTGTCATAGTCTCATTTAAAATTAACAAATATTAAATAATAATTTTTTTAAAAAAAATCATCACCTTCACTATTCATGCAAATTACGAGGGAGGCGGGAAACCCAACAGTTTTAGCATGCTACTTAATAAGCTTTATATTGTGCTTAGGAAAACCACAGTCCACTGAATCCGTTCCAAGACCCCCAATTCAACTCTGTCAAAAGCCATCTCAAGATTTGTTTCGAGACAAGGAGCATCATCTTTATTTTTCTGTCCCAGGCACCTATAATATTGTCTGGAACTAAAATTTTGTTTGATATTGCTATAATGATTATTTTTTTAAACAATTTTTTATTAAAAATGTATTAAAACATATTTTAATTTATTTTTGATATTAACATATTTAAAAGATCTAAAAACACACAAAAATTTTAATTTAAAGAAAAAATATAAAAAAATCTTAATTTTTAAAAAATATAAAAACAAAGAAGCTCTAAAACAAGTTAAAATGCCATAGATTATTTTTTTAAAAAAAATAAAGTTTCGAGAACAGAATTAACCATTGAACGTTCAATTCTGCGTTGGCATAACCAGTGCCAATCTAGACTCTATAATTTATAGGGTTGTTTCATCATTGGAGGAGTGGCATTACATGGGGAGGGAACCCCAACGTCATTTCCCTGCCTCTCTCTCTCTCTCTATATATATATATATAAGAACAACAATTATTTAAATACATGAGATGTTAAGATAGATTAACGAATACGAACATCACATGGAAGAATCAATAATGGAGATTACGAAAGATTCATATGAACCGGCTGGCTGGCTGCCTTAACAAACTATAAATAAAACAGAAGATCATTGCTCCAGCGATCATGCTTACAAGTTAAATGACATCAAGAAGACTTCTCGATGAATATAAAAATGTTAGTTGAGCTGGAAATGTGCATCCAAGATTTATTCTTTCAAGGGTCTTTTTTTTTAACTAAGTTTCTGCAATTCAAGTTCCCTGGTCGCTAACGACAAAGATAGGCATTTCTTGTTGATTTGTAATCTAGAGTATATTTGACATAGGGGTACAATTTGTATTTTAAAAAAATTCTAATTTTTTATTTAAAATAATTTTATTTTCATATTGATTTGCTAATATTAAAAATATATTTTTAAAATTAAAAATTTTTATTTTAATATATTTTTAAATAAAAATTACTTTAAACTACCATTACTATCACAATTTAAAAAAGATGCTCAGTATTAGTCATAATAAAAATTATTTTTTAAAATATTTTTTATTTGAAAATAATATTTTTTTATATAACATATCAAAGTAATTTAAAATTATAAAAACATTTAAATATTTTTAAAAATACCTTTTAAATCACAAAAATTAAATGTATGGTTGGCTCTTGCCCTTCCATTTTCTAATGGTAGAAAACCCATTATCGAACAAACATTGAGAGGCGTACCATAAGCAGGGAGAGTTCATTATTACATAGTTTATTAAATTTACTTGCTAGCTGTATATGTTTCATACCCTTTATCATTTTTTTTTTGGGCGTAATATCCTTCTGATTCAAAAACCGTAAAAATGAGGGCTTTTCTGTGCACTTCAACATAGGAATAAAACTCAGCCCTGGAGAAGATGTGCTCCTTAATTAATAAGAAGGAAAATAATAATAATAATAATAATTTCGCACAAATTTTAAGTGTAGAGCCTACTCTTTGCATCACGAGCCATTCTCTTGATTGCCCACAAGAAATAACTTCTTGAATTTCTTTAATGATCTGGAATTCGGACGCCAAAAAAGAGAAATCTACATGCATTTTATATATATAAAACAGAGGAGTACAAGAACAAAAAAATGATGGCACAAACAAACAAATCACATTAATTATAATACAAGGAAATAATTAGTTACAACAGGATGAATATGTTTGACCAAAATGGTCATGAAGAGGAAGAAAAATAATGAAAAAGTCAAGAAAAACACCCTCAAGCCCTTTTGCCCCTCGATTCTCATCAATGCATGTAACACCCTAACAAGTCCCCACACCATTTGGGGCAAAAGGGCTTCAAACAAACAAATCAAAAGGCGAAGAAAAGAGAAAGAAGATGCATCAATCTCACATTTAGAAAAGCAGCTGCCCAAATGCAAGAGCAACGAGAGAAGCAAGAACAGCCGGCACAAAAGTGGTGGCATCGGAGGTAGGGCTAGGCGCTGGGGCATCCGCTGCTGCTACATTTTGGACGGCTGAAACAGCCATGAGCACAACCACGATAGCCAAAAAAACTCTCATATTCAATGCCTCCATTGTGAAAAACTTTCTTGCTGGAAAAAACAGAGGCATGGAGGCAGAAGAGAATATGCAAGATTTCAGACAATGGGTGGTGGCGGCCGTGGGATGACTTGCTTAGAGATGGTGAACACTTTATATAGTTGTTGGGGAGGAGACAAAAGGGGGTGTTACGGGCAGGCTGCCCCGAAAGACAGTTTGCACATGGTTCTTTTCGAGGCTATAAGTCATTCTTTATGGCGGCAGGTTAGAGCTGCCCTAGCTGCCCGTTTGTTGGACAGGGTGGCTTCGATTGCCTTTGTGGTGCTATCCAGCTGGTGCCAACTGTTTGTGGCCATGATTTGACTTTTGAGGGCGCCCGCTCTTTACTCTTTCACCGCGAGCCCTTTTTTCAAAATAAATAAATAATTGGAATTGAGTTTTTGAATTTAAAACTTTGAGTCGCAATTATGACACTTAGATACCGTTGGTTTTGTTCGATGGATAGTGATTTCCGGCTCCTCCTTGTTTTTCTTGTGTTTGTTTCCTATTTAAAGAATTTATTAATTAAAAATATTTTTAAATTTGAAAGAAATTTGATTTAGTTTTCAGAAAATATATATTTTTTATTTTAAATAAAAATTATTTCTAATAAATTGTGAAAAACTAAAAATATGTTGTTATTTTTTAATTATATCAGATTTAATTATTAATATTTATTATATATTTTATTTTAATTTTTTTAATTTAATCGTTTAGAATCTAATTTAATTTGACTTTGATTTTTATTTTTAAATTAAAATTTATTATTTATCATATTTAATTTTTATTATTTTGATTTTTATTTATTTTATTTAAAATAATTTATAAAATTAAATTTTTTCCTTCAATTTTATCATCTTTTAATATGACATATTTAATTCTCAGTTTTTTAATAAATTTTTTTAAAAATTAAAATATTAATAAATTATTTTTTAATTTATTATTTATAACACAATTAAACACTAAAAAATATTTTTCAATTAATTATCTATAATATTATTAAATATAAAAAAATAATTCATGTTTTAATAATTCAATTCCTATAAAGACCACTTTATGATAAACAAATAGTGCCTTACAATTAAAATCAGTTTGGTAAGTGACTCAAGGCTAGTATGATAAAGGGAATAAGTTAATTTAGGGTCAATCAATTTTTTTAAAAAAAAATTAAAACAATGTTATTTTTATAAAAAAAATTAATAAAAAATTAAAATCAAATTTTTACTAATCAACCAAATTATAAATTAACCCATTATTTAACCAAGTTAAAAATAAATCAACTTTTAATTGATTTTTAAAAAAAAAACCTTACCAAATTAAAATAATGTTATTATTTGCATTTAAACTACAAGAATAACAAAAAGTAACTTCAAGCTGCTTTCTTCTTAGTTGCAAACACAGATAAACTCTTGTGTTTTCCAAACTTCCCAAACCTCGTCATCTTCCCCATCCTTTCCACCATTACTAGCGTCTGGTCATCCCACCTGCCATCATTTTGCTTCAGCCCTCCTCTCATCTTCCTTCTTCCGCCTTATTCTCTGTAAGAAAAGAACCCAAACCCCTTAAACAATAATTATAATTTTGTTTATGGATGAATTTTTGAATTGCAATTGCTGGCAATACACCAAAATAGTTGATTGTTCGTTAGCTTCTAGTAACCCAAATTGTTCAGGCCAGTTAAAAAGAAAACTGATCATTTTCAACCATTTATAGATTAATGGTTTTTTTAAGTAATTTAACATCCATTAATAATATCAATCATATTTTTAAACAATTATTTATAATTTATTTTTATAAAAAAATATTTTTAACTATAATTTTAAACAAACACTTATTTGAATCAAATACACCATAATAAAAAACAATTTTAAAAAACTAATGTTTTTCAAATTTTAATCACAAAAATTATTACAAAAACAAACACATTAGTCCAAAACAAAGCCAAACAACATTTAATAGATATATAATCTGATAGTTGTATAGGATTGTAGGTTTTTAAAATATTTGAATTATTTGATGGAAATGTAGGACAGTGGGGGATGAACTGGGTGGGTGTAGTCATATCCTTTCAGATGGAGCATTCTTTTTTTTCTTTTTTTGAATTGAGATAATAATTTCAATTCAAGGAGATGGCTGCGTTTGGACCTCTGATCTTCTTGCCTTCTCTTCGAAGGCGAGGAGGTTAAAGTGACGAAAACCTCGCAATACTTCATGCCATTTCCGAGCTCACATGGTGACCACACCCTCTACGAAACCTGGTTTTAAAGGAACAGTCGAAGGGCCAAGCATCAAACAAAACCTCATTGTCAATGTCGCTGAATGATCTGTCATTATTTAATTTCTCCTAGTTTGTCAGCTACTTTCTCCATGGGTGGTGGTCACTCATTGAAGTTCACGAACGTTGATTCTTAAGTTGGATTAGATTCCTGAGTTTTTTTCACAAAAATAAAAAGAATCTTCCTTTCTTGTCTCTTCAAATTCTCCCTTTTAATTTGTTTGGCATGATATTCCGAAAATGAATGATATAATTATAAACTTGACATGTTTCAAGCTTAGATTACTGATTGGGTGAGTTGATTTAAAATGATGTTGGTTAGTTATTGATTTAAAAAAAATATATTAGAACAAAATTGTTCAAAAACTAAATTTTAAAAATATAAAACCTATCTTATTTGAGTTTTAACTAGATTAAGAGATGAAGGTTATTAAAAATATTTGTTTGATATGAGATGAAAAATACAATGTAAACTTGGATTGGAAAATTATTATAAGTATTTTTTTCATGCATAATTCATATAAATAATAAGCAATTCCATTAATAAAGATATAATATGCTTATTCTTGTATAATAAAATCCTAGTAAGATCCAAGAAAAAAAGAGATTAGGAGTGGCTCGTAAAATTATATGTCCAAAAACAAACGTTGAAACACTTTTGTTTTCGCAACTATGCTGTTTTGTTAGCTAACACTAGTTACAATGCTCCCTCTAAATGTATGGCCGCCTATAATATTTTAGCTTATTTGATATATTTTTTCTTGATGGATAATATATTAATTTTAGATATTATTATGTTTTTTTAAAATATTATTATATTTTTATAAATTTCAAATTTTATTTGTTGTACATTATGAATCTCAACAAGTGAATAAATATAAAATTGTAGACTTGGTATAAACTAAACCAAATGAATCAAGTAATTTAAAGTAATTTTTTTTATTTAATCTTGAAGTCTAGCTACTTATCAGATCATATTTTAGATATATTATGAGATTTTCTATATATAAATTATAATGTTATAAACTTGTTTAAAATATTATGATATTTAGCCATAAATATATAGTTGATCATTGGATTTTAGAGTATGATCTATCATTTTTGTTTGTAAGACTATCCCTATAAAATAAAAATTTTAAAAGTTTTGTTTCATGATAGATAATTTTTTATTTATTAGAAAGGGTTTAAACAAGATTATATTTCATTCATCGTTATAGTATTGACTCAAACACAAGTGTTTACGGGGCTTATGTGCTAGTAAACACATAAGAATGCAACGAGGATAAGACATAAGAATGCAATGAGGAAGATAAGAATTGAGAATTTAAAATTATTATAAAATCATGATTTTATATTATTTAAATTCAATTTTTTTTAATTTTTATATAATTTTACATAATAAATATACGTAGCAAATTCAACAACCTTGCATAGGACCACCGCTGGAAATAGCTAATTCCAATTATTTTTTAATCATAAACAAAGCCTTGATGTAAACGGGAAAATTAGCCCAAGCTAGAGACATACAATTCTTTTAATAATAAAAGAAAGCCTTTATTACGACAATTGAAAATCTTAAAATCCACTACAGCTATAGCAAAAACATATCACCCACCGCATCATTAATTACTGTGTTTTTGGGGGTACAAAGAATTAACCATTGCTTCTTAATTTGAACTAGGTATGACCTACAATTTGAATTATCGACCAAATTATACTCCTAATGTTGCAACATGTTCACAACAACCATGTTCCTTCCAGCTAAATTTCACATGGTGATTCTGATTCATGGGTAGCACCGCCCCAAAAAAATCACAACATCAAATTGTAGGAGATCATCAAAGAAATGGGTCCCCATCAATTACTCAATAAATGTGCCCTAGCTTCTGGGTTATCCATCCTCCAAGCTCCTCGGTTTCAAGTAGGATATTAGACTGAAGAAAGGGGAAAAGAAGTGCCCCGGATTTTCTCCCCTCTCCCTGATGAAGGGCCTTTATGTTAATAGGATCAGGGGAATATAAAACATGTTTACATGGATTTAAAGTCACTCTAGAAATGAAAATCCATAAATTGGACGTATTTCACGACTTGTTATTGGTAATTTTCCGAGTGATTAGAGAATAACAAATGAAATCTGAAAAGTTAAAGTCATATTAAGAATATTTCACCAAGTTAGATGGATTGTTTAATGAGATAATTATTAATTTGTGGATGCTTTTGCCATAATAACATCAATGACCTTAATAAACTATGGTGTGAGAATACAAATTGTGTGTATCCAAATTAGAAACTCTAATATATATTCCTTTTTCTTAGTAGAAGAGAAAATTCAGGACAAACTTCGGTTTTATGACATTAAATACTATGTCAAGAGTCAAGAGTATCTACCTGATGCTTAGAAACAAATAAGAAAGTTCTTAGAAGATTGACTATAGAATTTTGCTTGGATAGTGAGATTTTATATAAAATAGGGTTTGATTGAACCCTAATGAAATGTTTTGGCAATAAAGAAACATGGAAAATGATTATGGAAATTCATGAAATAATTTGTGTCACCTAGGCTAGGGGACACTTGTTCCTTTGAAACCTTTACACAACATGATTCCCCCTAGTCATCTACTCGATAAGGGATAGATGTGAGGGTCCGATCAATCTAGAAGCTAATAATAAGCATTGATTCATCTCGGTAGAGATTAATTACTTTGCTAAGTGGTTGGAAATAGCTTTGTATGTGCATGCCACTTAGAAGGTTATGTGTTAATTCTTTGAAAAAAAATATAATATGCAAATATGAATTGCTAAAAGTATTGATAGCCGACAATGCTTGAAATTTAAATGATAAAATGATGATGAAAATATGTTAAAAATAAAAAAATGAAGCATCGCGACTCCTCAATAGAAACTATAAATAAGAATTTAGAAACTATCATCCAAAACTTAGTAGCTTTTTCATGATTGGTATAATATTCTTTTAAATGCTCTATACGCTTACCACATAATAGTTAGAACATCAAGTACAATCATATTATATCATCTTGTGTATGGGATGGAAATAGTGATATCATTAGAAATACAAATACCCTTTTTTAGTATCTTAAAAGAATTTGAAGATTTAGAATGGGTCAAGATTTAGCTTGAACAATTGAACTTAATTAGTTAAAAAGTAACTTGCCAAAATCATCCTTTTCCGATAAGACTAGATTCACCATATTAAAATCGGTCAAAATTAGTTTATTAGGGTTAAACTTGTCATTTTACAGTCAAGTTTTCTCATACAAATGGCCCAAAACCATCCTTTTAGGGTCAAAACTAAATTTGCTACGTCAAGATTGATTGATCGGGTCAATCCTGTTATTTTATGGTCAAAATAGGGTTCATTTCAAAGTCCATCAACGTCATTATTTTGCATTCAAAACAAAATTTATCATTTTAAAATTGATCAAAAATAATTTATCAGGATGAAATTCATCATTTCACTGCTGCTGAAGCACTTCTTAGAGTCGAGAAAGGAAATTGTTGGTGGTTAAAATCGGTATTTCTGGCAGTTAAAACAATTGTTTTATATGATTTAACTTTACCTATATATTACTAGTATTTTTATTTGAGTGAAAAAAATGATCACTCTCACCTGGCGGAGTGGTGAGATGGGATGTGATTTGTCTCATAAATGAAACACAGCTAGTTCACCATTAATTACTCTAGAAGAATTGAGAGAAGAGAGTTCCCGCCAATTTTTCAACTCTTGTTAGAAGTAATCAAAGAAATATTTTCAAGATTTTATTATGGTGCTTTACAAAAATAAAATCAGTTGTGTTGTATAAGTTTATATATTATTTACTTGAGCTTGTAAAAAAAATAAATTGATGTGTGCATTAATATTTGATGGAATCCATCTCAGCGAATAAAACTCTTGCTATTAAGTTAATTCTATTAATCCGATCATCTTGATAAATATTTCAATTTAAAATAAAAATATATTAAAGCTTTAAAATAAAAATTCATTTTATAATTGCTTGAAAATATAATTATTGCTGCTTTTAAAAGTATTTTTTATTTAGAAATGCATCAAATAATATTTTTTATTTTTTAAAAATAATTTTTGAAATCAGTGTATCAAGATAGTTTTAAAATACCAAAAAAATATTAATTTGAAGTAAAAAAATATTTATTTTTTTAAAAAATATTTTTAAAACATAAAAACAAATAGTTAAGATTTTTGTGTATATGTGTATTCCTACCTAAAAAAATGTTATAAATAAATGATTGCTGCATTAGTGAGAGAAATATATTTCAACTAAAAAAAATAATTTTTTAGAAGTATTGAAAGAAATATTTCTAAGATTTTATTCTGTTACTTCACACAAATATAATTAATTATATTGTATAAATTCAGATAGTATTTATTAGAGTATGTGAAAAAAAAAAATCAATGCTTGCATTAAAATTTAAATGTAAATAGATAATTATATCAACTCAATAAATATTTCATTTTAAAACAAAAAAGAAAGGGTATCATTGAAAATCAGCTTCAAAACAAATGACATTACATGTTTTTAATTATATATTTTTTTAATCCATGAAAAAAGTCAAAAATGAAACTATAGTCTTGAAAACAGAAGCAGTCACACTTCTATGCATTGAAATAAAATCTTTTCAATTTCCCTGGACATTGAGTAATTCTAGAGTTTAGGATTTTACTAAAATATCAATATTTGGAATGCTATATTATTATTGATTTACTAACTATCATAGCTAATGTCACCCACCGAGGGACACATCAATTGTAACACCTCATCTTTTTCAATCATTTAATATCATTTTCAAAGAGTGTGTATATATATATATATATATGTTCATCATTAGTAGTCTCAGGATATTTACCAATTATTAATCTTTTCACGCGCATACTCATATATATATTTTGATGTAATATTTAATGAAAATAATATCATCATATTTTAATAAAATTTGAGTAAAGTTTTTTCTATACAAGATCCTCTTCAAATTTTCTTTTCCTTGTATAATTGATTTCAAATGTAAAATATGAGTTTACAATCCCTAGTAAAGGGTACATGTCATGAATATGTTTATCTAGTCATCAATACACATATACATACCTTATTTTTAAAGTTGTATTTCTCTACTTTTTTAGAAGAAAAAGAAGAATAAATAAGTTTGATTTCTTACTATTTTTTTCTAATATAGATTAAAGTTTGAAGTCTCCAACAAGAAAAATATAACTAATCAACTATTATTTTAGATTTGATTTCAATATGAATAAGTTTTTCTATACTTAATTAAAGGTAAATGAACACCACTTGAAAGAAATTTATTATAAAAAATTATTTTAAATAAAAAATTATCAAATAGATATTTAGTTTTGATTTACAAAAATAATATAAAAACTTCATGGATATTAGAAAAAAAATAAATTTAATTGAAACAGAATTTAGAGCAACTATTCTATGTTTATGCACAACATCTTTTAAATCTTATTTTAAAAGTGTGTTTATTTTAATTATTTGATATTTGAATCAAGCTTACAATTAATCTTTGCTTAGCCTTAGATATCAATCCTCATGGGATCTTATTATATCATAATCTTAAACCAAGTTTTTAATTTATTTTTCTTATATGATTATTATGTGTTTGTTAATGCAATATATTTTTCTTTTTAAAAGTGTATTTAATTAAAAATATATTAAAATAATTATTTTATTTTATTTTTATATTAACACATCAAAACAATTAAAAAACACCTAAAACAACTTCAAATTAATGTTTTTTAAAATAAAAATAATTTAAAAAATGAGTTAAAATAATCACTAGCGCATATGATTGCAATACCACCTCTTAATAAAATGTAAGCAATTGCTGCTTACAAACATGCTTTATATTTCTTTTTTTTTTTTTAAAGATACCTCATTATCCAATAATAGTATATATGTGGATAGAAGTGGTGCATCTTCATTTCATTTATTTTATTCAAATTATATTTTGATTTACTTATTGAATTTCATGTTTTTAATCATGTTTGAATGGAAGTCGTGCCAGGTCCCATCAAACTTTCCTTCTAATTCAACTTTTAATTTTTTAATAATTGGCGGATTTAAGCTCATTCTGCTACTCTAATTCTCAATAATCTTCGCGAACCAAGTTCAAAGCCCACATAGGCCGAATATACTAATCAAGCCGGGCGCACACTAGATTTGAAAGGAAGTTAGTCTTTCCTTGGGCCTTTGAGATGGAACCCACGACTCTGCTGATCCCGGATCATCATAACCGTTCAATCCTACGGTGAAAGAGCAATCTTCAGTTATTTCAGTCACAGGCAGGCAGAGAGGGAGATAAAAGGCACACAAAGGGCGAAAGAAGAAACCCCACAAGGAAGAGAGGCTTTTTGTTGAGAGAAACCGAGCAAACAAAGAGAGACTTGCAGAGCCACAAACACAGAGAGGCAGATTTAATTTTCTTCCTACAGGGAGATACTCTTGTTTTGTTTTAAAGAAATTCTTGCTTCTCTCTATACAGAGAGCAAGTAATATCATATAGTGTTTGCTCTTGAAGGAGTTTCATTTCTCATGCTACCTCTTGGTAGGATACTTGTCTTCTTCTTCTTCTCCCCCCATCTTCTATCCTTCTCTCTCTTAGCAAGTCAATTTGTTCAATGGATTTGAGAAAGATTTGCTTTTGATTTCTGTTTTACACCTGTAGATGTTGAATCGATAGCAACACATTTTCTTTCCAGAAAATCTATGAGTCAAGAGTTGGATATGTAGGTTCTAACCACACAACTTCATCTTCTGTTAATTAAGAAAACCCCAGATGAGTACTCTAAAAAATCACTTTTCTTTTGGCTTCTAATTAACCAATTCAACAAGTTCTTAAATTTTCTCTTCTGGGCCGTTTTAATTCTCTCACTTCCCAACTCAAAAGGTCTAGAATTTCTCAGATTTTCACTTCCGGGATATTTTTGTTTTGCTCAAAGTTTTGAATTTGATCTGTTCTAACTTTTGGTTTGGTGTTTGTTTCTTGTTTTCTGTAACAGACATGGAGAAAGAAGAGAGAAACCTGAGAGCTACTTGTAAAGGTTTAGAAACAGAGTTTTTCTTGCAGTGGGGAAATAAAAAGAGGCTTAGATGTGTTAGAGTTAGAGATCCTCAAATCATTTCTCAGAGATCTGATGGTGTTTTTCGCAGGAAAACCACTTCTAGGATTGATAGATTTGTTGTCTCTTCTGCTACTACAGAGAAAGACACTTATCTTCCTCAATCTAATCGCCTCACAAGGTTAGATTGATTTGTCTCTGTAACAGGACAAATTCTTCATCTTTCTGGCCTGGTGTTTGGCGCTTTTTTTGGTTGAGTTTTTCTTGTATTTTCTCAGCAACCAAACAGAGAATTAAAAAGTCTCCAACTGAGAAATGAGGTTGGAAGATTGCTTCTTGTTCCGTGTTTGGTGGCTGAGAAAGTTTAAAGTAAAATTCGGATTTGAATTAATGTGACTCATCTTGGTTTGGTATCCTAATTTTGATTGATAGGCGAATTCTGATTTACGAAAGAAATATGTTGGGTTCTTTCGTTCTTCCTTCTTTTGGTTGATGATCAAATAGAAGAAATTAAAAATAGTTTTTTTTTTTCATATAATGAGATTTATGTTTTTGTTTCTTTTAGATCCCAATTTCCAGGCCAAGACTAAACTATGACTTAAAAACTGAATGATACAATCGGAAATCTTGATTCTGTGGATATGGTTGGATGCAGGAATTCTGAAGCAGCGATACTTAGGTCCAGTGTGACCGAGAACAGGAAATCATCTTCACCGGAGAAGGAGGACCGGTGCTATACTACAAGAGGGTCAGGGATTCTGGATGAGAATGGCAAGGCTTCAATGGATGGTAACAATGGAGATGATAAGGGACATGTTTGGCCAAAACTATTCATTACTTTGTCAAGCAAAGAGAAAGAGGAAGATTTTATGGCTATGAAAGGGTGTAAGCTTCCTCAAAGGCCTAAAAAGAGAGCCAAAATTATACAAAGAAGTTTACTTGTAAGTCTCTTGACGATAATACTCTCTTCTCCCCTTTTGCTTTCCTCTTTCTCTGTGATTCAATTAATTGTTGTAAGAAAAGGATTTCTGGGTTTGGTTTCTGTGATTGGGGTTTGTTTGAGCCTTTCGGGGTTTTATCTTTTTTATGTGTTTTTTTTTTCCGGTTTTCGGAATCTTGGTGGGTGGCAGTTGGTAAGCCCTGGGGCATGGTTGACTGATATGTGCCAGGAGAGGTATGAAGTCAGAGAGAAGAAGAGTTCTACTTCTAAGAAGGTATTAAACTGTCTTTCTTGTATTTCCTTTCCCTTCTCTTGAGATCTGAATGATTTCAATCTCGCCTGCAGAAACGATAACCTTTTCTTTTGTTTGGATATGACACAGAGACCAGGAGGATTGAAGGCCATGGGCAGTATGGAAAGTGATTCAGAATAACATTCGTTACATTTTAGCTGCAGAGAGGCTTATTGTTTTTCTATTGATTTTTTTGGGATTTTTTTTGGGAGAAGATGATAGTTGGTGGCTGGAATCTGTTGCAAGGAGAGATAGAGAGAGTAAGCAGTCTCTGCATGGATTGTATGTTTGTTGCTGTAATGTATAGAGTAATTTTTCTGCTGTCTTACCACCATTCTAACAAAAGTACAGCCATCCCTGTCTTTTATTGAAATTGTCTCTCTCTATCTCCCGTTTCTCTGATCTCAAAATCGATGTCGAGATCCAGTTTTCCCTGTCCTGGGGAAAAGAAATGCAGTGAGATTCCCTCCCTAATTCCAATGCCAAAAAGGCAAGAACCTCTCGTAAAGGCATGAATGATATCAAGCGGGCATCGGGTTATGGTCGAAACTCGATTTAACTTGTCAAAGATGATGGCTCACCTTGCGGCGTATTCCGCGGATGGTTTTTTGGAGATTTCATTATCTTAAAAATACGTAGTTTTCCATTACGAAAGCCATTTGTTCGGTTAAAAATAAGAATTAATTGATGAAGAAATCAATGATTTAATGATAAAGATAATCTCTTTAAGTCTCTGTGTTCTTTTCATGGTATGTAGGATTTAAATCAATTAAATGCTTCCAGCTTTTATGCGATGCTTGTTTGATAATATATTAAAATAATTAAGAAAACTATTTAACCAACCAAAAGCTTTAACTTTCAACTATTTTTTAACATCCTCGACAATTCATATTGACATATCCAGGATCGCACTGATTCGTTAATCCAAAACCAAAAACATGCCTTTTCACCTGTTAGATCAACAAACATGGACACTTCCCATCACTTGTGATGCTCTGCTGCTGCTCTCGTACAGGGCACTTAATTCACAATCATATCGCCAAATATATTATGCAACTCATTTTGTGTATCTACTAGTTATTTAAATGTGAATTGTTTATATATATATATATATATATGTTACTGTGTTGTGATTTTCCAATGACATGTTGATGTGAACAGTGTTATAGGTATTTCAATGATGAACCTTTTCATTATTTTTTTCACCAAACATTTTTTTCTATTACATTCTTGCATGTTTTGTTTGTGGTGATTTGTGAGGTAGAGTATTACTCTTTCCATGTTCTTGAGAATGTCAGTCAAAGCTTGATTATAGACAAATTTAAGTAGACATAGTATGGATTTGTAGCATAAAGATATAATTAAAAGAAAAGGTACCAAGCTGGTAGCCATAAAAATCCTACATGGTCAATCTCAAATTCACATGAAAAAATATGTTTTAGTCCATATATTTTTATTAACTTCTTCTATGGTCTCTTTGCCTTTAAAGTTTTAAATTTTGATTCAAATCTTTGTTTTATTAATATTATAATCTCTAAGTTTGAGAAAAAAAGGAAAGTTAATAGAAAATGATGGAGAAAAAAATTATTAGTAGGTCATATTAAGAAAATAAAAAATCCAATTTTGGTATAGATAAATTTCATTAGATGAGAGATGTATTATTAAAATGTTTTTTTATCTCTTGCTAAACCAAAATTGTTGACCAAAAAGTAAATAAAAAATGAAATCTAAATGACTCCAAATTACTCAACCAATTTTAAAGTCAAATAAATAGTTTTATTAGAATGTGATTACCTTAAAAAAATAAAAATAAATAGTCTCATTAAAATATGACTATTTTAAAAATCAAATAACACATAGTCTCAGTATAAGGTAACTATCCTTAAAATCAAATAAAAAAAATAAACATATTATTATTAAAAGGCAATATTTTCATATCAAATAATAAAAGAAATACTCTTAATTACAAATTTTGGTTTAAATAAAATAAAATTAAAATATATCTTGATTGCATACTCCCATTGAATCTCTTTGTTTGTTTCCTTTTTTTTGTGTCTCCTCTATTTATATTACATGAGATAACCTAGTAAAAAAAAAAACTAAACTGGAAAAATAATAAAGTGATTATATTATTTTCTTCTTGACCATGGATTTCTAATTAATTAACTTTCTCTTTCTAGCATATAGAATCTTTTTTATTAGTTTTTCAATTTTATATAATCCTCCCATTTATTTTCTTTCATATAATCTTTCATTATTTTTTTAATCACACTAGTCCCCTGTTATCATTTCTTTTTATTTCACTCCTTTAACTCTTTTTTTTTTTTTTTTTATAATCATCATACATATAAAATTAAATAGAGGAATTGAAGGTCAAAAACTGATTATAACAATAATTAGGATTCATGTTATCAAAAAGATATAACAAGTTATACCCCAAATATCAACTTAACACAATTTTTCTTTATCATGAGATTGAATCTATCATGTCTCGACGCCAGTAAAGATCATCATCAAAGGTTGCACGGCATCGAACATGCTGTAACATAGTTTTAACCTTGTTCAATTGTTGGCACACCAAGCATTCTTGCTTCATTTTTTTTATTCTAGTCCCTAACTCTTGAATAATTTTTCATTTCAATTCTCAATTTAGTCTAATTGAGCTCCATGAAGGCCCAACTGAGAAGAGAAGAAGAGATGGAAAAAGAAAAAATGGCCTTATCAAACCTAGCAAGGAACAAAAGAAGAGAAAGTGAACAGGAAAGAAGAGCAATAAAAAATACACTAGCATATCAAACAATGTTTAAACATTTTCACATTGTCATGACCACTTGCTAGTATTCTATATACCCAACTCTCATCTAATTCTATGTTTGACTAGTTATTAGTGTATATGCATTAATTAAGGTAACTAAGTAACTATACAAATAAATCTACACAAAAATATAAAACCACGTGCACAACAAAAACAATAGATATTCTCATATGTTCTCATTTTTATTATTGTATGTTATTTTCTTTTACATATTTAGTAACTCGAGCATAAGAGGATCTCTCATCAATGTCTTTGATTTGTTTCGTGGGAGTTTATGAGCAGCCAAAAAAAAAAATTAACTTCGAAGTCCATTGCACTAGTTGTGAAAATACCCAGATTCAATTTGAAGTTATTTTTACTCCTTCACATCTAATAAGAAGTGAAATAAAAAATTGGAAAGATTAAAACTTTGGAACCCTAAACCTGTTTGCCGCTCATTAGAAATATTTAAAATAAAGCCAGAGCTCCAGACAGACACTGTTGCTTATAACTACAAACAATCCTGCGTTAACATCACAAACAACATCCTCTGTTTTTGCTAACTACTTTCATCAATTTTCTAATTAACAATTTGAAATCTTTAACCAGTGCAAGAACAACAAACCTAAGAAAAAGTCGAAAGCATGCCATGCGTGCTCTGATTAAGCATCCTCAACCAGAGGAAGCTGAGCTACCATTTTTCCAATAATTACACAAATGAAAACTACTGACAGTGAGATTATCATTAACATACTTTGTTCTACCTGGTATTATGGATGAACTGGAACACATTGGCGTCAGTATTAGCATCCCCAGTTAATGTGTCCTGATCAAATTAACAAAACATCTTAATAGCTAAAAAGTAAAAACCAGTTAACAAAAGACTGTTAAAAGTTAACTTTCTAGTTTTCTGCATGGCTTAAGCAGTAAGGAAATCATTCACTAAACAACAAGAAGTACCAAAATGAACCTATCATTGAATTGGTAAAATGGAAAGATTTTATCATTAAAAATAATGAAAACATGTTTCATTTGACCTGAATGGAAGACCTGGCTGGAAGCAGAAGTCACGGGAAGAGAGGGAGGTTGACGACGACGACAACTTAAGAGTGGCGAAATGATAATATTTCTCCTCTTCCATTGAAATTTATTAAAGGAGAAAATGTAGCGGAGACGCAGTGAATTGCCATGGTCTTCAATGCCAAGCATTCGACAAAAACTAGGTACTATCTAGTTAGTTCTGCGTGTCAGAGCTTTGCTCTTTGGGTAGCTAAGGCTAGGAAGATACAGCTACTTTCATCTAATGGGTTTCTGTTCTTTTCTCAATTTTGTTAAGAAACTTTGCCTTTCCTCTGCAACAATGCCTCTCATGTTATAAGACGAAAACAAACCCTTTTCTTTTATTTCTTTTTAAAAAAAGAAGTGAATTTCATCACACAAATAGGCCATAGCCCAAAAGTTTCACAAGGGCAACCAGATTCAGATAAAACGTCCAAGACAATCCATTCTAGAAATGCTATCTTGTCTTGTGTCCATTATTTTGTTTGGATTATGGAATCAACCAGGATGATGCTATGTGACATGGAAGCCAAGCATAGGAGATAGGACAAAATCAACCTCCTTTCCGGAACTTATTTTTTGCACCTGCACGATGATGATGGAAGATTGTATAAACTTAGTTCTTTATACAATGCGTTACAAAAGGAATTAAAAAAGGAACTCATGAATCGCATTCTCATTTTATAAACTTTCGCAAGATCTTTTCATCAAACATTATTTTGACATCAGAAGTTCAACTTCAAACGGTTCTTACTCTTAACCCTTCGCAATGTTGCGGTACCTCTTCGAAATAAGTAAGAGTCAATAGCACACAGGAGGAACAAACCAAAGGCCAGCTGATTGTTTTTAGTTTGCATAAACATTGTATCTATCCACATCATTCCATGATGTGCTCCATTTTCTGACATACTGCAGAATCCTACAGAGACAAACAACAAAAGAACACCTTACCCCCACAGGAATGATGATTTCTTCCACACTATGCAATTCATAGCATATTGTAATCCCATAGTTAATGCAATGTACACGATGACACAGCGTAACAACCAGAGTGAATGATACAGTACTGGGAATGCTAGGATTCTGGAATCAATAAGCTCTGTGATGTGGTGTGGTGTAGAAGCAGTTTCATAATAAAAATGATGATGATCGTAGTAATGAACATAAAAAAAAAAAGAAGTCAAATCCTCCTCCATAGTTTAGAAGGGAAGAAAAATTATCAACCTGGAACTCCAGAAAGTGATTGAAATCTAAGCATGAAATTTCAAATGTACATGACATAAATTAAGTTAAATTTTATTTAATTCTAGCTAGTTGCCCATGTTTTCTAATAATAAAAAAATTTATAATTGTGAATTCAAAATTTGATGCGTAAATCTAGTAAAACTAATTAAGGTTTATATACACTAATAAATATTAAAAAGAGTTTTTAACACTAATTAAAAACTAAGTAAAAAATTAAGGATAAATACAACTTAAAATATCAAATCTTGTGCTGCTAGGAACTCAAAATTTTTATTTATTTATTTATATGTACATAATAGCATGAGAGAGAAAACACATTAGATTGTAATAGTGTTTTTTCTTTTTCTATCTTTTTTTTTCTGGTCCCTTGATTTTTATCATTTTGATACCTTAATTTTTTTTAGTTATTTTATTAACATGATGTGGGTTACAAGGTTTTGATTATTTTCTTTATTTTTATTTTTTTTTATTTTTTTTTAATTTCATAATTCTATAACTTTTTTAGAAATTAGGCCTTTTGATTTTTTTCTTCATTTGGTTTTTATTATATTATCTCTCATTTATTACTTAGGTTACATGTTTTTCATAATAATTTGAGTTAGTTTGTTTATTTTTGTAGTTTATCCAATTTTTTTTTCATATTTAGTTGAATGATAATTGAGTTATATAATTTTTTTTTGAAAAACATATTTTTCTAGATTATCATAATTGTTTTTTTAGTTTGGTGTATTTAGTTTCATTATCTATTTTTTTATCATCAGATTAAAATAAAACCAATATATTTAAACCAATTGGATGCATAGCCCGAATGATATTTTTTTTTTAAGAACATTCTTGCTATGCTTAAATATAATTTTTTTATGCAAAAAAAAATTATTTGTCCGGCAACACAATGTGGGTCCATGAATCTAGTAATAATTTAATTTTTTTTGAAACAAAATAATTTCCTAGTTTAACTCCCTTTTTTGTATTAATATTTATTATCTCTAAAAAAAATATTTTTTCTAGGTCATTTATTTAATAAAAGTACAAAACAAATCAATTAAAACCCATTTATGTATTATTGAATTTAAACATGTTCAATTTGTTTTCAACAATCTTTTTGCTAGAATATTTATTTTCAAAACATCTTATTATACTCATAAAAGTTGATTTTCACTAAAAATAATAATATTCTTATAATTTTGATACAATATATTATGAAGATAAAAATAATGTATCCACGATGTATTTGCTATATAGAGTTTTTTGATAGTGTTATTAAACCCAACTTAACTTGATTGGTCAAACTAGAGTGGAGGCCCTCCACCCAACTTCTTGCACAATCTGTGTTTCAAATTAAATTGTATAGTAACTAACTTGGTATGATTTAATTGATTTGCAGAATGCAAATGTTAGTTAATTAATCCAGTCAAATGTTACTAAAAAAAATTAAAGAAATTATTTTAATTTTAAAAAATATTGTGATGGTGAGATTTTGAATATATCTAAATCTTTAAAATATTATTATTTACTCATCAACAATATTATTAAACTTAACCAAGTTTATTGGATCAACATGGTAATCCATCGACCCAACCTATAAAACAACCAATGTTTCAAAGTTAACAGAGTGAGAGTTGAGTAAGTATGGCCTCGCTTACCTAGCTAGTGTAATTGTGACTTAGTTGAGTCATTCAAAACTTAATTTGTTTTTTAAAAAATAAATACCTTAAAAGAAAAATAAATAAAAATTTCAAATTAATAGAGTATAACATCATCTTGGATATATCCAAATCAAACTAGGTTCACTCATCCAACCAGTAATCTAGGTTATAGCCTTTATTATGTATAATAATCTTTCCCTTTTAAATTGATTTTTTATTTAATTGAATGGTCATAAAAAGATATTTGTAATGAAAATATTATGTAAGAGAAATGTCTTTTTTCAATCTCAATTTTATTTCCTTGTTAATACATCTTTTCATGTTTTTTAACATAAATAATTTTTTTTAATTGTGAACAACATTTTTCTTAACTTAAACCTATCATCATTTCAAAAAAAAAAAAAGTTAAAAAAACATATTAAAATATAACTCAATATTTTGCATGTCATTAAGGGGACAAATAAATATGATAAATTCATGTAAGAAATCTATCAAAAACTTTATAGAACATAATTTTTATTTTCATTGAATATTCATGAGAAATTATTATTATTATTATTATTATTTTGCATATTAGGTAAACAATAATTGAAAATAAAATCATCAACATTTATATAAAAATCTATAATATTATTTAAGAATAAAAAAAATAATAATTAAATATCAATGTCAAAAAATTTTAATATTACATTTCAACCAAAAAACAAATCTTTGAAAAAAATTCAAAAGGGATTGAGTGCCTGTGCCAAAAAGGTTGGGCTAACACATCTGGTTCAAGACTTTTATCTATAAATATCAATTTAATCTGAATTTAATAAATATTAATTTTATCTAAATAAGTAATTTTTTATTTTTTTAGACATAATAAATAGGTTAGGAATGTTTTTAAACATGAATCCAAAACCAAAACATATTCGAATGTAATCTGAAATATATATTGATATAATATAAATATATTTGTAGAATATTTAGATTTTTTTAATATAATATGATATACAAATATTTTAATATTGTTATTTAATATATATATATATATTAACTATTTTGTTTTCTATTGATTAATAAATAATTGATATTTATTGAATATCAAGAAATATAAGCCGTGTGGTACCCATTGTCATCCCTTTCATCTTCTTTTTGTACAGAAGGGCGAACAACACTTTTTTTTTTTTGGAAAACAATTAGACGATGTACCATTTGATTATCTAGATTTCAACCACAAAAAAATAATCATAAAATAAGATCATAGTATTTTAGATTCAAAAATTAATTTTAACCTCAAAACACCTAATAAACACAAACACGTTTAAACTTTAATAAATTATTTTCTCGACTCCAAATACCCATAAATTAATTCAAAAACACAGAATTAAAATGAAAAAAAATCTCTTAATCTAATCTATTTTTTTCAAACAATAGCAAAGATTAAAAAAATACTTCAATGACACTCCTCTCTTGAAAAAGCATACATTGAGATCAAATTTATTTATTTTTCCGCAAAATTTAGCTAGTCAACCACTTTCCTTTTCTTCTCCTTTAAACTCATAAAATGACATGTGAACAAACTATAATATTAAATCAAAACTTATGATTTTCAAACTTAAGACGATAAAAAAAAATTGAAAAAATAATCTGAAGGCAAAATTCTTCAAAAAAACACTAAATGAATAGGGTAAAAAAGGATGCATTTTGCCTCACCATTCGTCCAATCCTCTCGTTTTTTATTTTTCACAAATAATAAAACCAATGATTTTTACAAAATTGAGAATTACCCTAGCGTAGAGACTTGCTGTGGACTGTTATAACTTTATAGAAAACAATGTGAAATAAGTTATCAGGCCCCATCCTCAATTAATATAATATAAAATAAAAAGATAAAATAAAAAAAAAATTGATAACTGAAATAAAAAAAATAACTTGAAAGTACTGAAATAAAATCACAAAACATTAGTGTGATGTAAGGTGGTGAACAATGAGATCACATCTTTTAGGTTTTTGTAATGAAATGGAAGATGAGATTTCATAAATTCAAGATTGTGCGCCAGAAAACAAAAGCTCTTATTCATCCCCTCAAAAAATCGTCGTTGTTTTTTGAATGACCAATACAAGCACATAATATGTTTGTAAGACCCGTAATTTGATCGCATTGAGAACAAGACAAGGTTTTCATGCTTAAGAGTGACATTTTCTTTCATGGCTGAATTTTTGAATAAAGAAACCTCTCTCTGTTCAGCAAGGAATCATTTAATTTAAGACTTCGCAGCTTGAAGCATCTCTATCACCATAGTCTTTACATCCCTACAGTATACAACAAAACAAGCTTACCAGAAGTCAAAATCAAATAATGCAGTCAGATGGGAAGAAAAGGAACTGTTAATACATCTGTTATTTACAATATGAAAATGGCACACGTTCCCTTCAGATTCCCAGGTGATATAGAGCATCAAAGCCAGTAAAAAATTTATGATGCAAAACATCAGTTTTCCGGCAGCCAGGGGTAGGTCTAATAACACGGTTTAGGATCAAACTTTAATCAGGCACAAGAACAAATGACCAGAGATATGCAATCAAATCCTCAAATTAGTTTGGCCAATATCAGCATGAACCACTCACACATACCTTAGTATGATTTGGAAAGAAGAAGGCAAGGACATGGTTTAGAACTCTTACTTTCTCTCTTCTGCACGTCTAGGGAAAGGAATTCGAAGCTTGTAAGTATTTCCTTGATAAACAGCCTGCAAGAGAGATCATAACATTTCGAGAGTGGATTGAAAAAAAAAAAGATTCAGATGAAAAGTTTTGAGCTCAACGTCAAATCTAAATAACAAACTAGCACCGCAACAAAACAGTTCTAATAAAAGTAGACCTCTGAGAGAAAGTCCAATTTTTAAATACGAGAAGAGGCCTGTACATGGTCACACACGAGCAATACCTTAACATTGAATCCAAGACTGTCCACATCCAGCATATAAGCAGAGTCCACCTGATAAAAAGATATGAAATCAGCCTAGATATCCTGTTTGGTACGTTTGCTCAATTTTAAAGGGAAGGGGAAACAAAAGAGGCGACAGAAACGAAGACTACATAAGATAATTTTTTTTCTCCTCAAGAGAGAGAGAGATAATCATAATTTTCTCCTTTAGTGTATATGTCATATAAATGCCTAAAAAGGTTATCCCAGAAGCAATAGAAAGGAAAGTTTTTATTTTTTCCTCTTTGGCTTTCGTCCCAAAAAAGAAAAATAAGGGAAACTAAATATCATGCATATACAGCATATAATATACATGCAAAGAAAAGAGTGTCACCAAGCTTATCAAACTCACTTTTCCTCGCAAACACTTATACTATTTAATTACTCCACGTGGCCAGCTCATTTGAACCATAAAACTAGTTTTGTGGACCGCCAACTAAATTTATTGTCAGTCTGGCTTATAAATAATGTCGTTTCCTGCTTCTTACATGACACAGACATATATAAGATGCTATTAGTTGTATTGAAAATTACCGGAATTGACGTTGAGTGTTGCACTATGAGTCTTGTATCTTCAGCATGATCTCTGTTCATGTGAGACTGACAAAGCCATTTGATTTCATTTAGAAGAGAAAGAGACTGAAATAATAAACAGGGCATATGTCATACGGATAGAGCATTTAATTTTTAAGCAATGTACCGCAACAGGTTTAGAAAATTGAGCAATTGGATCAACTTTAGCAGTCCGGTACTCTTCTTTGCTGAATTCTGTCATTATTAACATTTGCAAGTAACAAATGAAATAAATTGAAGTAGAATAACAACAGTGGAAAAAATAACAATAGCACAAACAAATTTGTAAAGAGGCACTGAAGCCATTGATGAGCCTATACAAACAGGAAAGCAGCAAAACCATTGGTGAGCTCTAGACCACAACTTGATTATCTAAACCCACTCCCAATGACTTGAAAAAAGTTATAGACAATGATGTGCTTTAGAAAAAAGAAAATCAGCCAGATGGTACACAGACCGCCAGATCCAAGCAAAGCAGATGCAACTCCTGACACATATTGCACAGCTTTTGGTTCAATGCGCATAAATTGGAAATCACCAAAGTCAACCTTGAAAATGGAAGAGAAAATTAAGTCCTTACCTTGACAAAAAGCAACAAAAATACATTCAAAGAAAACATGAAGCATGCTAGAACATGGGAGGAAACAAGTTACCCCGAATGCATCAGGATGCTTTGCCAGATATGCTGTTCGAACAGCAGTTACATCTTTCTCAGAAACCTAAACAATTGGTCAGAAAAAAGTTCAAAACTCGTATCGGTGCAGAACAGTTATGTTTGAGTGAAGGTACAATATCTGCTAAAGTAAAATAATTAATAAGCAGAAACATTTTGGAAATTATCATAAGGAAGAGAAAGGAAAAAACACTTACAGGAATGGAATCACCATGCAGGGTGATTACTAAATCAGTCCTATCTTCAGGATCTTTAGCAACAAGCAATGAGCATTTGGGATTGGCTATTAGGTCCTGCAGTAAGCAGCAATTTTTCAGACATACAAGGACACCAGGACCTCCTAAAGAACCCCAAATAGGCTAAAGAACAAAATTGGGCAAGGAGAATTCAGCTTGGTCTAGTGGCTCCATAGAGCACATAGATGCACATGTAGAAGGCTGATACAACAATTATTTGGAACCAAACATTATGAGATCAATCAATCTTGTTGACCAGACTTTTATTTCTCAAAAGCATTCAGTGAAATTCACTTTTGAGCAAACAGTTACCAGTAGGCTTCACAAATTTTAAGCATAAAATATGATCAATGTATAAGTCACAATCTAAGAGAATCAAGCCTGCATTTTGACAGTGGCAAATCTCTAAATTCTAAATGTCATAACTGGAATTGTTCTTTTATTTTATGATCACATAAACTGTTTTCACAATTAAAGCATATGTGAAAAAAGATAGAAGGTAAGCAAAACATACCTTAGCATGTACTGCCCAGCTGCTGACTGCTACTATTGGAGATCCATCAGCATCGCATGCAAAATCAACCATTGACCCTGACGGATAACCCACATGCTTCTGTCATGTCAAAAGAAATTTCAGCAAGTTTCAGTAAATATATGAGCAAGTAGTCTCAGAAATGAATCAACACTCAAATGTAAACCAGCTGCTGTCTTTTCCATGCCATTGATTTCAAAATTCAGTACCTAATGAATTCAGTATTTGATAAGAATTAACCTTAGATTCACCATATGGTTTCTAGCAGCAGCTGTCTTTTCTAATATTTCAGGAGGGCCAAAATATTGGACCTACAGACCTGAAAAGGCCTGTAACCTGACCTTGATACAGTTAATGAACCTTCCCTCCAGTTCATGATGAACCCCAAATTCAGAGAATTTTTGGCTACTAGTTGCTTAACATTTATGCAGTGATTTATGAACACAGAGTGCAAGGGAAGAGCCATATTACAAGATTCATTTTTAATTCACAAGTTTAAGCAACAGCATATAATTAGTTATCCTTTTATAATAGCAACCACTTAAAGTTCAAAATAAGAAGTCTTTGAAACGTCTTCTGATTATTCTCTAGGATAAGAAATTTAAGGAAACTAATCAAATGAGTGAGTGCAGATATTTTATTTTGTTGTTCTCCTAAATCCACAAGGCAAGAAAAGTTTGATGAGCAATACGCACACTTCAAGATGCTTGCTCAGTAATATGCATATTTACCTTATTGAAATCAACTTAACCAAATCTAGTCTCATAGTTGCCGATAGCTGTATTCATTGTTTTATGTCTTTTTTTTTAGGGCCAAACATTTTATGATCTATCATGATACTAAATTGTTTGTTTTTACTGCTTGATTCTACCTTATTTTTGGTCCACTTTTCCCCTAACTCGATCATACTACTTGAATCAAATTATTTTTAAAACTGATGCATCTGCATGTCTATATTGTATGAGGGCAAACTAAATTAAACACATTTTCTCAACTTATTATTGGTATTCACCTCCACGTTTCCTCCCAATGCACTCACAATTTTTCTAATCCTGTTCTTACGAGAGAGAAAAAATGAAAAGGCAGTCTTATTCAAAACCCCATTATGAAATCCCCTCTCTCCCACTTCATGACTCGAAAACACACTGTTCTTATAGAGAAAGAGGCGCTTTTGCATCTTCTTAACCTTAAATGAAATGGCTGGGGAGAGAAAAGGTTTTATTTAGGGTATTTCTAGGAATAGATCCAGTAGAGACAAGGTGAGGCCTGTAGCTCAGAGGATTAGAGCATCATCATCATCATGAATCGTGCCATGATAAAGTTGTGACAAGGTTTACACAAACTACCACCCTACCACAATCTTCCTTTTCTGTCTGAATGTTGGATTGATAATATCAAATTGGGTCATCAACATCAATTCCAATACAAGCAGGAGTAAGATACATGTAACAAACAAATCAAACACAAAATTGAACGGATCCCACAATGGACTCTCTAACCTCCCATCCTTCCACGAGAAGTGTTAAACATAAAGTCATAACTCTGCTGATAACAACCACGAGCAATCCTACCCTAACATCACAAACAACACCCTTCAGTTGTGCCAACTTCAAGATTCATGAAGAATTTACTTTCAGTACTTCTCATTTAATTAATAAGTTCAAATCGTTAACCAGTACACGAACAAAAACCTGAGAAAAAGTTGAAAGCATGCCGTGCCTGCTCTGGTCAAGCACGGTTCTAATTTCCTCAACCGGAGGAAGCCGAGCTGCCTTTTCCTATAATAATCACACAAACACAAAACCAATCAGTAGCATTGAAAACTATCTATTCACACATGATCAATCTAATAATACTGATATTAGCATTGACATCAAGGAATTTACAAATCTACCCACAACCAAACACAATGCGGGTATAACAGAGAGGCTACCTGGTGAGTTTGGATCAACTGGAACACATTGGCATCAGAGTTAACAACCCCAGTTGACACAGTCTGATTAAAATAATAACAAAACAACTTATCAATTAAAAACCCATTAGTAAAAAACTATTAAAAATCAGCTCTCTACTCTGTATAGCTTTCAAAGCTTACACCAACACGTATAAAATCCCAAAAACAAATAAACCCATCAAGTAATTAATTAAAAAGGATTGCTTTTTACAATCAAAATAGGAAAATTGTTTCACTTTACCTGAGTGGAAGACTGAGCAACAGAAGCCATGGAAAGCGAGGGAGGTTGATGATGATAATGATGGCTGAGAGTAAGAGAGACACAGGAGTGGCGAAATGGTAATAAAAAGAAGAAGTAAAAAACTATTCTACGGTATTTAAGACACAATTCGGCATTCGGCCAAACCGTATTTTCTAAATTTTTAAGATTTTTAAATTTTTAAATTAATATTTTTTTATCATTTAAATAAATTTGGTATAAAAAATTAATATATATATATATATATGTAAACTACTATACTTCAAAACATAATATTATAACAAAAGAAAATAGAAGGGATGTGCTCTGTGCATGGAAGCCACGCACCGCAAGCAAACTGGCGCCCAACAACCACACGTCCTTTGTAATTCAATTAATGACCTTCTTTTTAAGGGTTAATTATAATGGTTTGAAAATGGAAGAGGATAAAGAAAATTGCAAATATATTTACGGAGCAAGGATGTATTTAGCATTATAATTGCAGTTTAAAATAATAAATTAAAAAAATATATAATAAAATATAGTTTTTGTATAACTAAAATTTCAAAATAGAGTTTTTTAACCAGATTCATGTAAAAATATAATATTAATTATTTATTTTTAAAATTGCATTGGAAACAAAATGTATTTTCAATCATATTCTACCATGCTATCAACGAATGCCCTTGAAGTTTTACCATTTAGAATGTTGTGGACTCGAACACAGGACATGGATTTGTATCATATTTTTTATTTATTTATATTAGTAATTGTAAATATTTGAGTTGATTTATATATATTTTAACTAATTTTTTAAAATTTTAAAATTAATAATTATATAAACCTCTAATAATTTTAAAAATTATAATATTTAAATTAATTTTTAAAAAATAAATTCAAGATTCAACCAGTTAAATTATATTTTTCTAGTTTTTTTCTATATTTTTTTTATTATTGTGAGAAGAGGATTAATGATAAACACTTTTTTTTCTTTTTTTATTTTTTTGATGTACCTTTTTTTTATTTTACCTTGACAAAATTAGAGTGGTGTTTGCTTTTTTTTTAACCAACATCATATTTTTTTTATTGTATTTAGTATTGCAGTAATTTTTTTGTGGTTATAATTTAAAAAAAATTATTTTTATAAAAAAATTTGTTGAGTTACTCTAATAAAATATGTTTGATTAAAACTTTAATTGAAATTGAAGTTAAATAAAAAATAATTTAATATATTTAATTAAAAATATTTTTCAAATTGATTTTATAAAATAATTAAAAATTATATATATTAATATTAATAATTTTTAATTAAAAATAATTAAATACTTAATATATAACTAAATAACTAAATTTTATAATAAATATAGTCGCAGTTCCTGCCAGCAGCCACTTTTGCTTTGTCTCTTGCTGGCAGAGATGATGAAAGTTGTTTTCCAATTCCATCGCCACTCCCAAATAACTATGTGGGGACGTGGTTGCATCCCTACCACATTTCTCTCCTTTCTCTCTGGCCCTCTTGAACCTCTAGTCATTCTTTCAGTTCATCTTCTTCTTCTTCTTAAATTAAACAGAGAGAAGAAAGGGAGGTCACATTGGAGAAGAAGAAGTTGTTGAGAGAGAGAGCTTTGCTCTCGCTGCAATGATGATGAAGATGGTAACAATTTTCACCAAAAATATCAACGGTGACAACCAAAACAACAACTCGATGGGTTTAATTCTCAATCTTTATTTTCTTGACTAGTTTACCTTTGTTTATGTGTTTGATTGATGAGTTCTCTTCATCTTTGAAATTAGTTAACGGGTTATTTCTTTTTTTACTGTTGAAGGATTGGATATCAGTATTCTGGTTTTTTTATTTATTTACATGGGTGTTCAACCATTACGCGTATCATGACTAATCCACAGAGCCCACTGAACATCCTGCAAGTTCAGTGAACAAGGAAGACACCGCAGAGATAACAATCATGCATGATAAGATTCAAATCCAGATATGGAGGAAGGGATCAAACCCTTCCCACCACTGAGTTAAAACCTCACGTACATTAATATTTTAATTTTTTATAAGGTTGGTGAGGAATTAATAGAGATTTTAATTAATTTTATAAATTTTAAGTGTATTAGAGTTTCATCAGATGAACATGAACGTTGAAGAAAAATAATTTAATCAAAGTAAGATCAGTGTTATTATTCACGATATAGCCCTATAGGAGTTCTTATCTTTGTAAATTTTGTTTCCAGAAATAAAGAGGTTAAATATAATTATATAAACTATTCACGTTATCGTGGCAAGAGATTCAAAACCTGAGTATGCAACTACAATTTAAAAAAATAATAATTGAATGACTGTGAAAAACTATTAGCATCAAAATCAGAATAAAAAAGGGAGGGATTAACTAGATTATTTAATCACAGTTCTAAAGATGTAAATCATATTTAAAAAAAAAATTATTTTTTTTATGTTTTAAATTGTTATGATGTGATAATGTTAAAAATAATTTTTTAAAAAAATTATTTTATTGTATTTCAGCATAAAAAATATTTCTAAAAAATAATTGTAATTATATTTTTAAATATATTTTTATTTTTTTACTTTTGATACGAGCTTAATAATATGTATTTATTACATTGTAGGAAAATGGGTCTCACTTTATTGTTTTTGTTTATGTTATATTAAAGCATTGTGTTTTTGTATTTTAAAGTTATTGAATTCAAGAAATCTTCCCAAGGGAAATTCAAACATATTAAAATAAAAATAAAAAAGATGTCAACTTTCAAAAACAAGAAAAAGAGAAGGGATACAACTGTTTTGGAGATAAATTAATTTGAATTTTCAAGTCTAAAAACTTTTAAAATCAATTTTCTTTGTTACTTAATTGTTAAAATGTGTTAATTAGGTGGAGGAAAACATTCTTATAATTTTTTCTTTTTAAAAAAAATAATAATTTCATGTGATTGTTAACTGATATTCTAAAACATTGGTGAATCTCTAAAAAATCGGTAGGCTCACCAAAGAAGATAATATTTTTAAGCAAATTAATTAGTCAAAGCAGAATTTAATTTATTTAAATAAATATTTTTGATATTTTATATTGAAATTAAATTTATGAATTATTTTTTATAATTTAAAAAAATATTATTTTCATGGTGGGGAAGGAAAATATATTATTATTGCAAATTATTCAAAAAGTAAAGTATGCATAATTCTGTGAAATGAAATACATACAAACATATATATATATATATACATAGACAAAACAGAAAAAATAAAATCAACATTCTACGTTGTTGACTACACTTTTTCAACAAAAATAAAAATATTTTATCTTGTATATCATTGTTAAACATAACTATTTCTCATCTCATCTCTTATGTCTTAAACAAAAATCCAAACGGTACCTAAAGGTATAGCATAAACTATAATTATAAGATTCAATGTGGTAAGTATTCTTTAAAGCATACAAGTTGATATAATTAACAAAAACAAAGCCTAGTGGTGGAAAAAATACTATAAAATTATTAATTTTCTTTTCATAAACTGGTATGAATTGAGCAATAATTTTTTTTTAAAAAAATTAATTTAATTCTTAAACTTTTGCTTTATACAATCAATATCAATCTAGATTAGTATCCAATTACAAATTTTTTTAATAGAGAATTGAGTTGAAGGTAAAAATAAAAAACACGAGTAATATAAGTAATAGTTTTTATATTTGTTGAAAAGTACATTTTAATTTTAATTCTTTTAGCTATTAGATGATTGATCTCTCTAATTTTAAAAAATAATTTTAGTATTAAATTTTATTTTTATTATTTTTTAGATTTTTTTTGTTGGAGGGAGGAGAGAAAATAAATCACCATATCCCAGTCTTTATAGAAAAAATTGATGTTACGACGATTCTAACCATCGAAACAATAATTTTTTTTTCAAATGGTTCCTTTAAAATTGGAGGTTCAAATTAAGTGATTTTTTTTTCTTAACCTTGAAAGTACCTAAGAAAACATATATATAAGCTTGAAAAGATTTATGATTTCAGGCTAATTTTAAGTTTTCGAATGATTTTTTATATTTTTGAAGATTATAAAATTGTTTAACAAGGATTTTAAAGTGTTTTAAATTACAAATAGGTTTTTAAAAGAAAATAAATAGTCATCATAGTAATTAAAATCTGAATATTCTAAATAATGTATAGACTATTTTTTTTTGAAGAGGGTCAAAACAAATAACATGTTGTCCATTTATAGATTATTTTTTTCAAGCAGGGTTGAAACAAATAACAGGTTGTCCATTCCATTACCTTGTATATATAAAAAAATCTCAAGCGTAAGTTTTTTTACTTATATATTATATGCTTGATTTGATTTGATTTTTTATTTTTAAATTTTTTTATAAGTATTTTTTTATTAAAAAAATAAATTAACGAGAATTGATATTTTTTATCAATAAAATCTTGTTGGATATTGCATAAAACAATTATATTGATTTGAATTTTGCTACTACACACACGAAGAGTTGTTTTTATTTTTATACAATTACGGTGCCGCATGTTTATGATTAATTTTCATTACATCACTGTTCATGACATTTTAAAATAAAAATCCACAAACATTTATAAAAAAAAAAAGACCACAAGGTTCGAACAAGGTAATAATTTGACACTCAAATTAAAACTTTAAAATCATAGTTTTAAAAAAGATATTTGAAAGTGCATTTGATATTTTTTAAAGTGTATTTTTAAAATATAAAAAATATTTTTTTATTTTTTAAAAACATCACATGATATAAAAACACAAAAAAACATTAATTTAAAATAAAAAATTAATTTTTTAAAATATTTTTAAAATGAAAAAAAAAAAAACAGGTCTATACTTCTTTAGAAACAAGGAATGACCATGTCATGTAGATCCTAGAGCCTCTCTTGCAATGTTTCTGTTTCAAAATTCAGCAAGTAATTATATTTGAGAATAGAAATCCAACCTCCATCTTGCATATTCACATAAACTAATCCATTTTACTGTGTTTGTTTTCTTGAACAGTGGAAGCTGAAAGGAAAGGGAGCAAGGTATTTTATTTATTTTTGTCATTGCATTGAAAGCATAATTTTTCTATTTACTTTTAAGATTGTTTTGACGGAATAATATTAAAAATAATTTTAAAAAAATAAATAACAAAATTATTTTAATACATAAATCATTTTAAAAAACAACCTGGCCACCCAAATTATTTATATTACCAAATCTTCAAGCTACTCCCCCTTCTTTTTTTCATGTCCAGCTATTGGAGAAGATGCAGCTTCACTTTAAAGCTATCCATGTATAGATACGTCGCCCATCCAATTAGCAGTTTTCATTTTAAGTTTAGAAAAAGAATTTGAGAGCTCAATTTCTGACATCTGCAACCTGCTATTGTTTTCAAGTATGAGAATCATGCAATGAAGGAGCTTGTTTTCATCTTCAAGAATTGTTCCCTAATTTCTTTCATTTATCAGAAGAAAAGGGTTAAAAAGAAATTATCTAGAAGTGGCAGATAAAATAAAAAAATAAAGACAAACAAGCATAAACCAAGATTGAAAGCAATAAAATCCATACCCATGCATTCACAATCAATACTAAATCACACAAAATTTATGTTTTTTTTTTATTAAAGGGGCCATGAAATGCAAAACCCAGCATGAAAAGAAATGGGTATTGGAAAAAATAAAAAGAAGAAAGAAAATTCATCAATCCGAGTGGGAATCGTTATCTGAGTCAGCATCAGAGTAGGAGTCAGGCAGATTGGCGGGGGTCGGGTTGTAGCAAAGATAGGTCCAGAAAGAGAGAGCAAGACGCCCAAAGTGATGAAGAGGGAGACAGAAGAGGAGATGTAAAACTTGATCGCTGCTTAAGCGTTCTGGGTTGCACGCTATGTATTGACACAGATTTGCTGATACGTTCGCTATTGTCACCATCAAACTGCTGTTCAGAACCATCTCTCTGTCTCTTCTCTTGTTCAGTTTATTTGTCTGTGTTTGGTCTTTGGTCTTTGCCTGCGCTGGAGTGGTGGCTGTCCGTCTTTGGATGTTTTGTTGGGTTGTCTTATAATTGAAGATGTTCTAGTGTTTTCGTCTTATTGATTTCACTGGGGGCAGGAACGATGTCGTATTAGAGCCGTTTCAATTTCAAATAAGAATGGGCTTGGTAGTTCTTTCCTAGGCTTTCACCCACAAATCCTTTAAAAATTTTAGCCAACAAGAAGTCCTTTTTAAATCTCTTACACATAATTTTTAAAAAAGAGGTCCAGTACTTTTTTTTTTTTTTGGGNGGGGGGGGGGTGTTTGGAGGATGTCATTTTGTTTTTGAAAAAACACATTTTTTTTAAATTATATTTTTATGTATTTTTAAATTATTTGATGTTTTAACATAAAATAATATTATTTTGAAATATTTTCGAATCAAAACACTTAAAAAGAAAACCACCATTACAATATAAAACATACTAAAACAAAAATTGGATAAATGAGGATACAAGTAATCTAACTATCATGTATTTTGATACATTCTAAACAATGCAACCTGATAAAATGCATGTTGCTTTACCAGTTGTTCCTAGCAGGGTCATACACATCAACTTTGATGATTTCAGTCCAACAAAAATTGGATAAATGAGGATACAAGTCATAAGTTGAATGGAAGTCAGAAACCTAAAGACATGCATGTAAAAGTAATGACACTTAGGTTTTGGTATAAATTGTTTTTGTAAACTTTTGCAAGTATTTTTCTTAAGAAAACAACTTCACGTTTATTTGGGAAGGACATGGAATCTGAAAGAGAGTTTGTCTATGGGAACGGTTGGGTATGAACCTAAAGAAACAGTGTACAGATTCAACATCCTGCCAGGTTCTCTAAACTCTGTCAATTTTTAAAACCAAAATAAATTAGCCTGGCATGAGTCCATGCTCTCAAACACAATTAGAAACTGCCAAAAGCCATATGGGCAGCCAGGAGGTGTTGATGCAGATGAAGACTGGTTCGAGTTATTATTTAGATGAGATCCTCGAACTGAGTGACTCGTTATGACACAGACAGAGCAGAATTGGTGGAGTCAATCACTGATCTTCCAGGTATCCTTTCTCTTCCAAGTAAGACACTACTTGCCCACCCATAGCAGTTGGTGTGGGGCAGACTCCATCTATCTGATGTAATTCTATCTGCACGGATAGGATTGGAAAATAATAACTCAGTTATGCAGACTTTGGAGATTGGACAAGGAAAAACATCAGAGATATTTATGAGCACATCAGAAAGTTTGATTGTTTTAAATCATACCTCACATTGCAAAGGTGGTTCGTATGGATCATCTATGCCGGTAAAACCTGCAATTTAAACATGGTCACTTTTGGATGACGGGGGAGTGGCTGAAGACAAGGTTTGGCTGGTCCATTCAGCCATCTGGAACAAAATGTATTAATAATGGAAGGAAATGCATGATAGCAGGGGATGCTAAGAAATTCTCACAATTTATGTATGCAATCAATTTATGGTTTCGTTCTAAAGACTTGATTACAAAACAAGTATCGAAAATCTTGAGATTTGGGAGCTGCTTTTCTTTTCTCTTTTTTTTTCTTATTTACATATGTTGATTTATTATTGTATTGTGTGGATGGGACACTCGAAGTGAGCCCTTCACTTAGCCAAAAGTCCTCTGCAGTTGTAACGCAGAGCTTCAGAAACTTCTAAAGAAGAGAAAAGGGTGTCATAATTCATACCATTATTCCAAAATATTCTTTGGTTCTTCTTTGTTTTTTAAGTGGTATCATTGGGAGCATTTTCTAGATCATTATATAATCTATTATTACACAACTTGTGTGTTTCCCTTTACTAATTGGTTGCAGATGAATAGGCCGTCAGTGAAAGTGCTCAATGTATTAAATATACAGCTAAGAAATTTTCAAAAGCACACCTTTGATCTTTCCAGCACGCGCAAGCTTGTAAAGGCCTTTAGGATCTCTTGACTCGCACAATGATAGAGGAGTGTTCATGAAAACCTGTACAGATACAAGAAATCAGCATTCCATCTCTAGGAAGAAACAAGCTCACACATAACAGCCTTCATGAGGAAACTTGCCTCAATAAAATTTGAATCTGGCAACATTGCACGGCAAGCATCCCGGTCTTTTCTGTATGGTGATATCAGACTAGCAATGCATATCATACCAGCATCTGCAAAGAGCTTTGCCACCTCCCCTAGATGAAATAGATGCAAAATAACTTAGAGATAAACAAAATAAAAAATAATGTAAACAAGCACAGCATATTACCAAAGTTAAAGTTAACAATCCTTCTAATTATCACAACCTTGGTTATGATCTCTCTCTTTTTGTTACTGATACAATGTTTAACAATAGCTCAAATATGCAAGAGACACTAATAGTTTGTTCATAAAGGAGTCTTGGAGCTGAAACTTGACCATGACCTCATACTTCAGCTTAAAAGAATTATGTCGTTTAATAGTGAGCTGCAAACCTGCAGAAGATGAGAAATTACTTTTGGTTTTTTAGCATGTTTAAATCTAGCTTATCTCTTACAGTTATCCCATTAGTGGAGGTTGGGACACAATAACTAACAAAACAAAGAGCTGGAGCTAGTAAAAGCTTCCTCAAAGACTTCCCAAAAGAACCCACAGAGCATATGGCAATCAGAACTGCTTTAATGGGAGACCAAAGAACAAGAATGCTGAACAGGGCCACATCAAATGCTGATGTTTTGACTAATTTACTACCAGCAATTAACATCTTCCAAATTACTCCAGAACTGGAATAAGAACTCGTTTATCACAACACTTTCAACAAATTGTAGATCATAGCGATTAGAAAGCCATATCCAACTTCTGTTGGATACGAGATTATACATACCATGTCCAATACCACTGAACATGTTTGTTTGTTATCTTGGAGAAGACGAAGCATCTATGATAAAAAAATTAACTCTCATGGTCGTTAAGTCAAACTCCAATTATAAGGTTTCGTGTGTAATCATACTTACCAACCCTCCTTATATTTTCAGTTCGATCTTCAGCACTGAAACCAAGATCCTTGTTCAGTCCATGCCTAAGGTTATCCCCATCAAGCACATAGGACAGCTTCCCCCTAGAATACAGTTGTCTATTTAGCGAAAATGCCAGTGTGCTTTTCCCTGAAATATTGACGAAGCAGTATAAGAGGGTACGGAAATTCATTAAATACCTATGATAACAGTCCAGCATCCATTTTTCTTTTGAAAATAGTTAAAATACTTGTGCCATGTAGACACAGTTTCTATGATGCTCACAACAGTTTAAATTCTTAAAGTTGATGGTACTTTGCAAAAGATATTATTTAGACGGTAATGACACCATTGTGAACAGAGCTGCACGTGATAAAAGCAGAACATGCTAATTCTGGTTCTCAATGTCCGCCTGGTGATGGTTGATGCAACAAAAGTAAAAGGAACTCAGTTTCACAACAAACCTGATCCACTGAGACCTGTAATCCATACAACACATCCCTTCTGGTTAATTAGTTTTTGCCTTTCCAACTTCCCAACAGGACATTCTTGCCAAAATATATTGTTGGAATTCCCCAAAGCAGACATTGAATTCTTATTCTTCCGTTACTTTCTACAGTTAGACAAGGAAATCAAAGACCATTAAACCGAGAAATTTTCTTTGAGAGAGAGAAAAATTACATTGAGAAATCACATATTCAATGACATGCTTCGATGAAAACCCATGACGGGATACTTCTACAGCTAATTAAAATTTATAAATCTGCTCAAATTTCTCTTGAATCGATTTTCTTTGTACAATCTATTTCTTAGTCTCTTCTTGGTGCGATCCTTTTATTTTCCCCTCAAATTCTGATTTTCGCATGCATGCTACAACTCCCCTGAAAAGAAACTAAAACAATCAAGAGTACATTTGAGAAAAGAAACAAAATTTCAAATGGGAAAGAAAGAAACTTTTTTCCAAATATTTTCCACAGCATAGCAAAACCCATTGACAAGGAGGATCATGTGTGAATCCAACTAATATTTGGACCAGAACATCTACATAAAGATTTAGTTTTTTTTGTTTTATTGAGTAGAACAACAAATCATATTTCGAGGCATCATAACAAAAGAAGAAATAATGTACATTACAACTAAGTTTCTTGGAAAACCCATGAAGAAAATCACCATTTCACATCACATGAAACAAGTTTCTTCTAAAGAGAAGGTGTAAAGAAATACCTGAGAGTGAGAAAGAGAGAGGCCCTTTGAACGTCCTTTGTATTGTGTCGCACTATTCTGGCCCTTTTTGAGGTAGAGAGAGAGTGTTTTATTAACTCAAGTAAAGGGTGGCCGGGAGAGACGGTCTCATTGAGGCTTGAATTAAAGCGCGTCTTCCCTTTGCCTGTTGTTCTCCTCTTCTGTTATGGACAAGAAAACAAACTTAAAATAACCCAAAATAATAATGGTAATAATAGTAAATTAGCCTTGTTTTCTTTCCTTTTTTTTCATAATAAAATTTAATGGTTTTTTTTTTAAAAAATAAAAAAGAATGTTAGTAGGTGCTCTAGAAATAGAGTACTACTTCAGTTTTTTAGAAAATTAAATAAAACAAATTATGTTCAAATACAATATTTTTTTATTAAAAAAAACTTTAAAACTAGTTTTACAGTTTTTTAAATTTATATTATTTGAAAAGGCACATTTTAAATGTTCTTCAATAATTTTTTTTCTTTTTCAAATAAAAATGAATAATACATATTTTTTTTATATACAAGTATTTTTTAATAGTGTGAAAAACTAAAATTATTTTTTATATCTAGTTAATTTTATAAATTTATTTTTTATATAAATCTATTACAAATGATTTTTTAGTTAACAGTTCTATAACTTTTTCATAGTAATTAGTTTAATTTTAATAAAATAAAAATATTTTTTGATAATTAGATTATCATAAATATAAAATACTAAGATGATTGTTGTAAATTATGATCTTTTATGAAAAATAGTTATGATTTTATTATATTTATTTTTTTCATTTGAAAAGGAAAACTTGTTTTTTTTTAATCTACCTTAAAAAATTCAAAATTGTGAGAATAAGCCATATACTAAATAGATTGAATTGAATTATCTGATATATGTTTTTTTTTAATGAACCTTATGTGATGTTAATTATTTCTAGTTCTATCTTTCTCAATAAATTATGAAAATAATTTCTTAAATGTATGGAAGATTTAATTCAGACATGATCTAAAATGGATTTAATTCCTATGTCTATGTCCAAATATTTGAACAGGACATCCTTATTGGAAATAAAAAAGATTAAAACAATGTTAATTTTATCAAAAAACAATTTTAAAATAATTTCCAAAAAGAAATCATATACAATGGATGAGCCCGTTAATGGAGTATTTAAATAAATGGTCTTTGAGCATCGTTCCCTTTTTTAGTTATTTGATTTTATTTTTTAGTTATATTTTTTTTAAGTGTTATTGGTTATTTTTTTAGCATTATATTTTAAAAAATATTTTGTTATTTAAAATAAAAAATAAATTGTCAATCCTACCAAATGAATAATTAAAATCTTTTAACAAATGATTTTGAGAAAAATATTTTAGTAAATGGGCATGATTATTTTAATAAAAATTAAATCTCCGTATAGAGAGAAAATAAGGTGGTAAACAATTTCTTTTCAGGCGACGAGTGTTGATGAATTTTAATATTTAGCCTTTAATTTGATCAAAAAAAAATTATGATATTTTTTTATTTAAAAAAATTATTTTTAATGTTAATATACTAAAATAATTTGAAAACACTAAAAATATATTAATTTAAAATAAATAAAATAATTTTAATTTCTTTTAAAATATTTTAAAAACACAAAAATAACAGAACCAAAAAAATTAATGATATATTCAAAATCTCGAGTTTAAATCATGCCATAATTAATCTTATTTGTAGAATTTTTTTCATTTGAGCGTGATTTATTGTTTTTTAATTTTTTTATTTGAAAATATAATAAAACAATATTTTTTATTTGAAAAATTAAAAAAAATAATTTAAAATAAATAAAAATTAAATTTTAATCTATTTCTGTTGAAGCGCAATTCTAAACGGAGGATTAAACCTACAAAAGAAAGGAGTTGTTGAATTTCTCAGTAATTAATCGAGCTAAGTATACTCATTTTTGTAATAAAAAGAGAAACATCATGTTAACGAAGGAATGATGTCTGCAAATTCAATTATTATGAATATTAAGGCGTGATTTGACAAGTATTTTTTATAAAATTATCGTATTCTTACGATACAAAAACTGTCTGTCAGCATAACGAGGACGTGTTTAGGAGGAAAAATCAAGAAGAAAATGGCAACATTTTCGAGCAAGAAATTAAGGGGACAGCAATGCGGTCCCCTGTGATGAATCTGGACAGCCCTGCCTTCTACGTGAGGCAATAGCCATAGATACTGCCTTCTGTGCTTCTCCGTGAATGGTGGGTCCTAATGAATTTAGTGGCGCTGACCTGGAGACATAAAAGTAGAAAAATAAGATAAATATAAAGTAAAAGGATGTAAATTTTGATGAAAAGCTGATGGGAACATTAATTTCTTTTAGATAATCTAGGCACTAATATAGTTATAATATTATAGGTTGATATTGCCCGTATTTGAAGAGAGTTTAGAACACCTCCAAATAAGTTTTCAAATAAGATTCTTAAAGATGATGTTTCTCTTTCATGGTTCTCTGGGAAGCCATAAATCTATTAAGATGTCATTTATGATCATATTACACACACCACCATCTGTATTCTGAACCCTTTGTTGTGTATATCAGAGCTACCAACTCAATGCCTAGGATCTTTCAAACTACAAATTAAAGCCCATGTAAACACACAATGACGCAAAGCAGCAAAAAGATGGTCTTATTTTGCTAGCTGCACACAGGACAGGCCTCAAGCACCAAATTGTAATTTATCTGAAGCTGGATACCATGCTTAATTTGCGCAGAGGTTTTTGAAATTAAAAATGGAGTTGGTTTCCAAGTTGTGATGCCATGCTTGAACGGATCTCCGGATCATTGCCATAAGAATTTCACTCATAGCGTGACAAAATCCAGGCTACTGTCGATTATTTTACATGTGTTTTATTAGGTCTGTGAGCCTATCAAAGTTATTCAGGTTCATCTTTGCGCTGGATGAAGTTCACTGAGAGGTGAGGTTCAGCTGTTGCTAGTTTAAAGGGTGTTTTCATATAACCACGGATATATATCACGTATCTTCGGAGCTTTTTTTGTAGTCGAGGAAGACTACGAAAATGGAGGTCGCTGTCCTTACAGTGGCGACTTGCCACTGCATGTCACTCTATTCTTAGACTTTTGAAGATCACACATGGTGTCCCTGGTCTTAGAATGGTGAGAGTGGAGTTTTGGATGGAGTTTGACAGCGATGACACCCCTACCAGCTCTCTTGCATGCCATTCTCTTTTCTTAATGATCGGGCTTGTCTATATGCACTCGTTGGTACAGGTGGTCCTCGCTTACTGGGTAAGTTGTTGAAGATCGAAAGAAGCTGATGGAGCACTTGTCAAGGGATTTGTATGTTAGGACGCTGACATGCAAACTCGACAAGATAAAAGGTAAGAGACAAGATAAAATGAGAAGCGACACACAAGAATTTACGTGGTTCA